>PPHD01016204.1:0-15687 GCA_002909625.1 Bambusicola thoracicus
TGGGGGCACTGCTCCATGCCCTTGTTTCAAGTTATAGGGCAACAACTGTCTCCTGTCTGTGATTCTGTCAGCCTGCTGTAGGAACCCACCTCAGCGGGGGCTTGGGCTCCATGACCTCTTGAGGTCTCTTCCAACTCCTGCAGTTCTGTGATTCTTTCAGAGCCAAAGAAATGGATGTTTCTAAGCCTGTTTGAGTACCTCAGCCAGTCTTATGGAAGAGGACCAGAGCTGCCTTGACCTGGTACAGGAAGGTTTCTCGTCCACATTCCAGATTCCCACACCAGGCACCTGATCATGCCTTACACCAGCGGAGATGGGACAAGCCCTGGCACTGTGTTCCAGAACCAGATGGGTGAGCAGGGTCAGACACCCGGGGAACACACAGGAACTGAGTGTTTCCTTGCTCATGCTTGACCATGTGTGGCAATCGTCCCTTGGGGAAGAGCATTCCCAGCACCGTTAGAAACTAGTCCCTAAAAGGACTGATGCTGTTGTGATGGTCATTACTGCCTATGACTAGCATGAACAAAATGGGCACAGTGGAGAGCCTGTACATGCAGTAGTTTCATAGAAATGCAGAAGACAGCAGCAGACGGAGGGGTAGCTGCCATGAAGCATCTGTGCAGCACAGCACGGATGTTCCTGCCTTGGCCATCCCACATCAGCACTTCTGGGGCCCACCCACTGTAAGTGCTGGTGGCACCAGGGAACAGCGGGCTGAGTATTGCTGCAGCATGGTTCTATGATGCACCTCAGCCATGCCTTATCCAAAAAAGCCTCTTGAACTATTTCCTGGTTTTATGTACTTTGCTATTCAGAATTAGGCAATTTGTTTCTCCTTAAAAGAAGGGAAAAGATACCAGCTTAACAATTCAGATACAGTTTCCTTTCTTCTCATCATTTCCCAACCAGAAGTAGCATTCAGGTTTTGCGTTTCCCTTCCCTCCCTGCAGCCCCAGCTCAGGCTCAGCAGGCATGATCAGTGCAGACCCATCCTGACTGCCCCAAGCCATGACAGCTGCAACAGTGGAAGTACAAATTATCACTACAAGAATGCTATCAGTCTGTTTGCATGCAAACTGCAGGATATTAACTGTGGTTCAAGCAAAGAGAAGATTGGTTTTGACAACATGAAAAACAGCCCATTCCTCCAGTAACATGTTCTTCTCATCAAGCAATTCCTCCTCTCTTTTATTCTCCTGGGTGCACAGAAACATCTGTGTATCACTCTGTTTTGCAGGCCTATCCCATTATTCCTCTAACTGCAAGTCCCAGGGATGCACTTCTCTCAGCATAACTCACATGAACACCATGAAATACTGAGGAATAAAATAAAGATGATTTCAGGAATCCAGAAAGCCCCACAAGCAGTGAGGCTGCAGCATCAGAGCTGCTTCCTCAGCCTGAGATTTGCAGCACTCCATCTTGGCTCTCACAGATGAGCCTTGAAGAGTGAGTCAGCTTTCCTGGTAATTACAGAGAGGTTGTGTTCCTGTAAGCAAAGCCAATCTCCGCAGAAATACACATGCTTTAATGCTGAAATACATTTGGAAACTATTATTATTGTTCCACCAAACAATAGATCCCTCGAGAAGCAAAACAACATTTTCTATTTACACATCTGTACAAAGTGCTGTTTGGAGAAGGAAAGGCTGATTTGCTCCGTACACAGGAGATTCGGTTAGTGCTCTTACTAACCCAGGTTGTACCTCACTGGGGATTAATTTGTGCTATAAGGAAAAAGCAGGATTTGGCCTTTCATCAGGGTAAGAGCTGGAGCTGTCTCTCCTCTTGCCGTAAGACTCCCTCAGCAGCCCCATTGACCCTCTCCAGACCTTTGTGCTCTCATTTTGTATTACTTCTTGGTAGCAGAGAATCTGCGCTAAGAAAAGATGGAAGCGACAGACACAGACTGGGAGGGCAGCGCTGCTGAAGCAGCCTTCTCCCAGCTGCCAAGGGACAAGCAGAGCACTGCCACCAGGAGGGACACTGCAGGGAGCCCAGGACAGCCTCCTCACTGATGGGCCACCTCTGTGTCACTGCAGAGCAGGATGGGGTCAGAATTCCAGTTTGTGAGAGCTGCTGGGTCCTGTTCTTCTCCCCTGCCCACCCTGTACTGGGAGCAGCACCACTGGGAGCACTGTTACTGAGCTTCTGAGAAATAACACCTGCTGAAGCTCCGGCAGGTATTTTTCTAGTGCTACGTAGGTCACAGTACAAAACACAGCATACAATAGAACTACTTGGGATGCGTAACAGAAGTACAAAAGGAAACACAGCAAGTACCTCACAGGCTGAATTTATAACATCTTCAGAGTATTTCAAACACATGTTTAGGTCCAAAAAAACTCCAAGAGCCACCTTAACTCAAGCTTGAGCTAAGGCTGTGCCCCTATTTGATTTTAGTTTAACCCCAAGGAAGAGGTCTAAGATGAGAGACCGCTGAGAAGTGTCCTTTGTTTGGAAGGACTTGCCTCCATGCTTCAGATTAAAAGCCTGCGAAGTATTCTAGCCATTCTAGTTCTGTTTTAATTCAGCTTTGATTTAGAGACTTGGTTTAGCGGGCGTGATGGTGATGGGTCAGTAGTAAGACCTGATGATCTTAGTGGTCTTTTCCAACCATTATGATGCTAATTCAGTTTTTTTAAAAGTCCTTTTTAAACACAGAGTAGCATTACTCATTTCAAGATATCAGTTGTATTCTAGAAGTCCTTTCTTTGGCTCTTTCTCATGAGCAGAATCACAAGAGCTCCTTGGTACCCTTACTGCTACATCAGGGCGCAGCTGTAAGGAGGCACCTCTGTCGAGGGGTGCTCCTCCAATGGCTCCAAATTACTTCAGCTGTGTAACAGCTGTGCTGTTCATCATGGTGCAACATGTGAAATTATTTCACACAGATTCATTGGGTAGCTGAGTAGTTTCACAGTATTGTATATAAAGGCATTTAACTTTCAAACCAGATTTCAAAAGCACTGTGTTCCTATCTATCCTATCTTTTTTTCATATTTATGTCTTTCCTTCTGCATTTTCTGTTTGAATTATTGTTGTAAGTGAGACATGATTTACATTTAGTATAGCTGAGAACAACAAAATGAGACATAATGTTATACAAGGCTATTCTTTCCTTATAGAAATGTAACTCCAAGGAGTTGTGAGCGTTCCCTGATCTAATATGATCCAGAAGGGCAAGTTGCTGTATTTGAGCACATCCCAGATAGGAATTTGCTGTGGATGACAATCTCTGAGCTACAGATACACTTGAAACGTTTGTAACAATATCATTATGATCACAAACAGTGGTTGAGGAGTAGATGGCACTCTGTTGACTGTGATTTATATTCTCTGGAATAGTATGACTTTAATATGAAAATCCATAAAGAGTTTGACCTCTTTGTCTGTCCTTTATGTTACCACATGTTGAAAAAAAATAGATATCTAAAGAGATTAAACCCACACGCTTTTATTTAAAACAGATTTTGAAATATACAAGGGAAATCCTATTGCTTTGGGAGTGTCAGATAAATAAATTTATAGGAGGGAGAGGCAGAGACTGTGATTATACTGAGATGCACTCCCAAGAAGAGCCCTGGAGTCAGTGAGGGAGGTGGGAAGGTGGCTCCAGCAGGAAACAATTAGCATGTTAATTATTTGAGCAGAGAGCAGTGAGTTCCCTGCACCTATCCCATCCCAGCCCTGCCCCAACACCAGCACTGCTGTGTGCTCTCTTCTGAAGGGCTTTACATATCACAGCATATCTTACAGCTAAACAAGAACTGACTTTTCCTGTGGGTAAATAGAGATCCAAAAACAAGACAGTCTTCTGCCAGGTTTCTCTTACTCAGACATGGATGGGGGAATATTGCAAAAGGAGAGGGGAAGAAGTTCATGCCCGAGGGTGCTTTCAGCAACGTCTAAAATGAACGATATATATTTCAAAGCATGAGAAAACACCAAAACGCAGTTAGATCCATAAGCAGGACGCCTCACAAGCCTCACCCACAAGGAAACTGTCGTTACCATTAATACAAATATTTTAAAAGCTGCAGTGTTTCTGTAAGCAAAATGTAAAGGGATGTGGTTGATTTTAGGGCAGCATAACAGAGGGCTGGAGGTGCAGCCCCACACGCTTCCCTGTTGCCCAACTGGAGCTTGTCTCTTCCCCTCTGAGAAGGTTTTGGAGAAACATTAAGTCCTGGGCACGTGTGCTTTGCTGCTGTTCCCAAAACTCAGGTTTTGTTTATGCCTCTAAATGGCTGGGAATTCACCCCAAATGTGCAGCCCAACCCAGAAGCAAGGAGGCTAAGAAGGGTGAGAAGAAGCAAGGCCATAGATGTAGATGTGAAATGGAAGATGTGGAACGAGTTACATCTTCCCTTAAAAATGCATGGGAGACTCATGAGTTCCTCTCAAATGACCATGGATCTGCGGATTGATGAGCACTGTGTTTGTCACAATACAAGCACTGACAATGAGACACACTGATGCCATGGCATTAGCACACAATAGCGGCCCGTGTCAGCATTGTGTTACAAACCAACAGCGGTGCCTTCATTGTCTCTCTTCCCTTTGTTACTGGAGTCGTCCTTTTGTTTCTGCTCTGTTCCCAGACTTTTGCTCATTTTGGTTAATGATATCATGTTATGATACTATAAAGCTGGAGATGTTTTAGTGCCAACCAATCATTTTTCAAGGGCTTCCTTTTCCTGTAAATTAGCTTGTTAAATTTGCAGAGCAGCCTGGTAATGCATGCCTGAAAGCAGAAAAGAGAAGGGCTGCTGGAGGCACGGTTAAGTGCTGCACTTCGCCGTACACAGACCCACAGGCTCAGTTCCACATTCACATTCCCACAACCAGAGCTAAGGGCAAGAACCCTGGTTGTTTCCCTGCCATGGGAAGTCATATCATATATCATAGAATCATAGAATGATAGAATGGCCTGGGTTGAAAAGGACCACAATGCTCATCTACTTTCAATCCCCTGCATGGGAATCAGAGCCTGGGGGCTCCTCCATGGTGATCTCCAACCTGAGGGGGTGTGGGATCGGGCACAGCTCTGGGCACACGGGGACCCGGGGTGTCCCAGCCTCAGCCATACTGTCACTTCAGAAGAACATATCAATAAGAAACAAAAACCTAAAACCCTTCCCATTTGGAGCTACAGTTTTTTAATTGAGGATATTTTTTGCCTGTGCAATTAACGCAACTTTGTGTGGAATTGATACGTTTTTAGCAAACCCAAATATTTCAGCTAATACGTTTTTCTTCGTGTCAAAAGCCCTTTGTTCATTGAAAAAGCACTTAATGGAAATATTTTAATCAGAGCTTGAAAATATCAGATGTGTCCAATGAAAGGTCAGGCCTCTGGAGCAGAACGGGGAGGAAACAGCTCAGGAGGGTTAATTAGCAGCGAAAGACTAAACAAAAGCCAGGAGTCTGAACGAGAGTCTCTGAAGGAGAAGAGGCACTTAAGGTACATTAATGAATTTAGAAAAACAGGGTGGATTTATTCTGTAATAAAATCCCCCATTCACTGAGATGCAGCCCCAGCTCATGCAAAACAGTGCATTGCTTCATGCGGATGTGGAGGTGCATTGTTAGACTGCGTGCTCTGCAGGGGCTTCTGGAGATGTGGCCAGAGATGAGGATTTGGGATCCCCACCTCTGCAGGGCCCAACCAGATGGAGCTGTCTGATGGTTCTGTGGACTTTTCTAAGACCATGTGAGGGGTGTGATCAATGGATTGGGTCTGCCGGGCAGTGGGCGCTGATGCTGGGCTTTATAAAACCATGGAATCATAGAATGGCCTGGGTTGAAAAGGCACACAATGCTCATCCAGTTCCAACCCCCTGCTATATGCAGGGTCACCAACCAGCAGAGCCACATCCAGCCTGGCCTTGAATGCCTCCAGGGATGGGGCATCCTTCGAGATGGGAACAAACCCAATGTCCCGGCCCTTTCATCCTGCACATCCAATTAACCTTTATTTACACACTTGTTTGACTGACGTCGCTGGTCCTGATGCTAGTGGATGGAGTTCAGAAACTGCACTAGGAAATCATGCTCCGTTAATACATCATTAGGCACTTTAAATGGGTTCCAATGATGTATGCCTCGGGAAGGAGATAATTCAGCAGTTGTTAGTTACTGACAGAATACAGAATTGGAGTTTATAGCTCAAGCCTTAATGTCAGCAAAACGAAGGAGCCAGCAACTGATCACAGAGCTCTGCTGCACGTGGGCTCACTGCACCCCTGGTGGGAGGAAGGGTGAGGGCAGCAACGGTGCTCATGTGCAGGAGCTCCAAAAAGTGGTTACACCACAAACCTGAGGGCAGACAAAGCAGCAATCTGATACATGTGTGCTGTGCATATGTGTACACCCCACGCTGTCAGAGTAGCATCCCTGAGAGGAGAAGGGTACTGCTCACATTACTTTTCCTTAATGAGCATTTGGGCTTTTCCAGCCTTAACCAGCTTCCCCAGTTCATGGGGAGTTTTATCTGTGTCTCTATATCCATACATAATTTAGGCAGCAAAAGGGTGGGTGTGCTCCACATGATGTAACATATGCTTACAGCATCTCAATGGCTGGGACATGGAGAACAGCTATCTGACCAGAGATGCTCTACATTTCCATTCCACCCTTTTACGAACTCAGCAGAGATTTAACTTCCCACATTTCTTCTCCCTTTTATTCTCTTTCCAGAAAGCAGAGAGAGCAAATAAAATGTGGCCATTCTGCTTTAATACCAGCATGCTGGCTGCTCATTTGTGAGATGCGAAATGCACAGAAACTTCTGTGTGAACAGGCAGGCACTGATACAGTCGAGCCCTCCAGGAAGAAGTACACAGCGCTCTGCTGTGTGCCGGTGGTTCCTGCCAACAGAGGGTTTGGAAGGGGACGATGCACTGCTGGAGGAGGCTGCTGAGTGCCACAGCAGCAGGCAGTGGGATGGCAGCATGGCAGCGCCATGCCATGGCACCATGGGCACCAACCTTGGAGAGGTGACAGGGAAAAGGTGCTGCATTGTACACATGGAAGAAACCCAAAGGAGGAAATGAAGTGGAGGCAAAGAGAGAGAAAATGGATGAAACAGAAAGCCAGTATGGATGTATGAGAGAAACCGCAGTCATTTGAACTGGAAAGTTGACAGCTAAACCGTCTGCTAAAAAAAACAGTGTTTCCGCCTCTGGCCTTTACAGCAAGCTGTCTTCCTCAGCCTCTGGGCAGCCTGGGAGTGAGGCTGCTCCTTGTCCTGCTGCTCTCTGAGTAACAGCAGAGTCACAGCAAGCAGAGTTATCTCACTGGGTTTAGAGTTCCTGGGTAGGCTATGGAAAATCAGAAGCTCCTTTCTTCCCTTCCTCACAGTGAAGACTTCACTGCATTATCAGAAGAATGAGCAAAGCAAACAGGATAGCAGAACGAGGAGGAGTGAGGAAGGAGAGGTGGGAACCCACCAGGTGGCTGGAGGAGGGCAAACATAGAGGTAAAGGGGAAAGCACCTATTTGGAACTGAGCAGTTATTTCCCCACTTCAGGAACAGGGCCTGCTACATTTATCTGCCAAGGCGATTCACAGAAACGTTGTTGCAGCTATTCAGATACACAACACAAGCACTGCATGGGTTGTCCCAACAGCCGACTTCTTGGTTTGCTGGTGTGCTTTTAGTCCTGTTACACTGTTCCACTCAGAGCACTGCAGGAATCACATCCCTGAGCAGCCCAGCCCTGCCCCCCCCCTGCACCCGCCGCCCTCCTTCTCCTCCCAGCCCATGGTGCACCAAGGAGATCGGTATCAAAATTCATGGTCTAATCCTAAACCCCAGGAAGGCTCCAGGAAGTGTTGGTAATGTAATTCCAGGTAGGAAATGGGGATGAATAAGAACACGCGCTCTCCTGAGACTTTTCTAATCTTCTCAAGCAAATAAACAAATGAACTCCAGATGCAAAAAATAAATAAAAAACTCTCACATTCAAATAGAAACCTTCAGGTCTAAATATGGAGCTGTTTGTGCAGGGAAATGTTCTGCTGTGGCAGTGATGGAGATGGTCCCCTGTGCCGGGTGCAGGTCTGCGTGGCAGCAGGGCAGGGCAGGGCAGGCAGGGGCTCCCCCAGATACTGCACTGCTGCACTGCCCCACACCCTCTGTCAGCACTGTGCCCTTTCTCTCACAGCCCATTACTCATCAGTTTGTGCAGGTTGGTCTTTGGAGTCCTGCACTCTTCTTTTATTCCTCATGGTTAATGAGGCACAAAGAGCTGTGCAATAAAGGCTCATCAAAGCTGCCATCTATCTATGTTTAACTGTCTTTGTTACACATTAGTAATGAACGTCCTAAACCTTTATGTACGTGGGTACATTTCTCCTCATTATTTCACGTTGTTTTCTCCTGACATTCATCCACGTCCTCTTCTCAGTTCCTCTCTGCACTCTGCTAAAGGCACCTGTGGGTGAGCTCTGCTGGGCTGGGACCCTCACCTTCACCCAGCAGTTCCCTAGGGGTGAGTATGGACAGTGAGGAGTCACGTCCCCATGCCTCAGCCTTCATGTGAACCCTACACCAGGATGGAAGGATGGGGCCTGGTGAGCTGCTTCTTTCTGATGGCTCTGTGTGTAGAATGGAGCTTCCTGTGGACCTGAACAGCTGAGCCCAAAGCCAGCACTGGGCAGGGCCCTGTGAGCAGTCTGCACAGAAGAACCTGAGTTGGAAGGGACTCAAAAGCCATCTAGTTCCAACCCCATGCCATGGGCAGGGTTGCCGATCACTACAGTGGACCCAAGGCCTGTCAAGCCTGGCCCTGAGCACCTCCAGGGATGGGGCATGTTTTCCACGTGACACACCTGCTACATGTCCAATACTTGCTTACAATTGTATACCTGAGACCTGCCCCATGTGACACACCTGCTCACTGTGACACACCTGCTCAATGTGACACACTTCCTCCCATGCAGATACGGTAGCAACAGGTGCTGCAGAAGAGCATCAGCAGGAAGGCAGATGAGAACGGAGCCCTGCAACCATCACTCCTCTGCTCCTCTCCTTCAGTACGGAGATGCACAGCTCTCCCGATGGAAGAGAGGGAGGGGAGGAGGGAGAGAAGCTGCATGGAGGAGCAGGGCCAGAAGTGGGAATGCCAGCACTTCTGAAAGGCTTCTCTTCAAATTTAGCAAAATAATAAAAATGCATAAGTAAGCAGGAAACATAAACGGAGCAAATAATTAGTTAATTACAACCTGCTTTAGCAGAACATTCTTAATTATTCAAATAATTAGCCAGATTAAATTCAAAACAAAACCTCCACAGACTCAGCCCGAACTTGTCCTTGCAGCTCTCTCGAGTGTCTCAGCAGAGCATATGTACCCGGTGCCACTCACTGGCACTGCAGAGTTCAGAAATTCTTTTCTTTCACCCTTCATTTTGTTTGACGTTCCTGAATACTTGCAGTGCTTCTGATTTAGAACTGACATTTGGGTATACCTCCTTGAGTTTCTATACTAAGGAATTCTTTCCATCTTTTCTCATCAGGTGAAGTCTTCTATTTGCATACCGCACTCTTCCTGCTCGAGCATCTGTTGGCATCAGCATTCCCAGACACCACAACACTGTTTCCTCAGCAGGTTTTTTTAGTATTTCCTCAATGTGCATCATGCATTCGGAGCAGCATCTCAGCTGCTTCCCCTGCCCGACATGTGGGTGTGCTCAGCTGCACACCTCAGTGCACCCCACATCACGGATAGGGCATTTAACACTCAGATTTGTATGAATAAATTAAATCCCTTAATACTGAGGCTTATTCTGGAGTGTTCCTTTTTTGATTCAGAGCTAATTAAAGTCAGAGGAAAAACACAGAATTACTTCGGAAAGCTCGAGATCGGGCCAGCACACAGTGTGCTCCCTTTTCCCCCCAGGAGTTTCAAATGCGGTTGCTTATAAACTGCCTCTGCAGTTACATAACTCTGTTCTCCCCGAGCTTTCAGAGCTCATTAGGAATGATAAAATGGAGCAGAAAAGTGAGGATGATTGCAGGTCCTCCTCCAGCCCTGGCGCTGGCATCGGCTCGTGGCGCTGCAGCCCAGGTTTGGAGCACCACTGCTGTCAAGCAGCCGCTTCCCATCCGTCTGCTGGATTGTGGAATAGTTTGGTGCGATTCTTCTCTAAGAAATAACTCCATCAACATTTTACTGCTGAAGTTAACCTTGGAAGTGACTATCTGAGACCACTGTTGCATTTCTGTGCTGCTATTTGGAAATCAAAAAAGCAAATCCACCGTAGGTGGGCTGGTCACATATACCCTCCGATGCTTAGATTTGCTGTGCTGGACATGATTGGTATGGAACAGCTTCGTAATTATTGTTTCTTGGAAATGTATTTCATCAGCAAAGTCTCAGTCAAGACAGACTAACAGGTGCAGAGGGTGCGTAAAGCAAAGAGGAGCTTCTCATAGGAGAAAGAGCAAGCATTCAGGAAAATAATAGCAAAAACCTGAAATAGGGTGTTGGTCTGGCTGTGCACCCATCTTTTTCTTCCTTTTGATCCTTCTTGCCCAAAAAACCTTCAGCCCCTCCATATCCCCATCTTGCCTTAGTTTTGCCTTTTCCTTTGCTCTGTTTCCATTGCAGTGAAGAGCTCCATCACAGCACTCACTGCAGGGCATTATGTTGGCACGAACTACAGCTGAGTTAACCCTGTGCCCAAAGGCTGTGCTTCTCCAGTCCCAACAATCCTGCCCTGGGGACAGTGGCAGCCAGCCTGGGCTGAGCCCGTCCCACACCCGCTTGGTGTCTGCTGCCAGGCCTGGTTAATTGGGTACATAATGAGTCTGATCTTGTTCTTAGTGGAGTCAATGGTAGGTCTGGGACCGACATGTCATGCTTCTTTTCCTGTTTTAATTTACATTGATACTTTGCTTCATTTAAAGGCGGCTCCTTACTTCAAATGACTCTCGATCAAAGGGTGAGTCATCAGTGCTGGTGTAGCCGCATACATAAGCAGGCACATATTTCTTCATTATCTGCTTTGGGGAGCTCCTTGCATAAAGATCTCTGCGTTGAGTAACTGCAGAGAGCTCTTCTCGTCGCTTCCCAAAAAAATCCCATCTCGGCCGACAGAGACCCACGGCTGCCTCTGGAGGGGAAGGGGTTCCAATATTAAAAAATGTCACTGCTGAAAATGTAGCAGCGATGAATAAGTTGAATAACCAAAAAAATGTTGTTGCTGAAAATATAGCAAAGATGAATAATTGAAACGATTTATAGTGTTATTACGGAAACTATGCGTTACGCGCACACATGCAGAGAATGGCCACACTGACCGTAAATAACTCCCGGGTGCATTGCCTTATCTGTGCAGGTGGGAGAGAGAATATGAGATGATAAATGTGTTTGTAATGCCGTTGCAGTCTTATCAGCCGAATGAACCTTGAGATGGGAAGTTTCTGACTGGGGTCAGCCCCTGCAAGGTGACGGCTCTTCGCTGGGAGCAGATGGAGGCCAGATATGCCTCAGGATCAGAATTTTCTGTTCAAACTCTGTTCACGTGTCCATGGAGGCATTTTTCGTCTGGTTGTATCCACAATCATCTCCTATCTTAAAGGGATCGCATACTGGAGGGATAACATGCATGCATTGAGCACTGGCTCTTGCGCTGGTTAGGCTGTAATATCGGTGCCAGCCTCACTCTCTCATTGCGAGTGGCTGCACCCAGACCAGCCCTGCACTCAGGTAGGTAGGTAGGAAATGGTGGGGGGGGGAGGAAAGCAGACCAAAAGACAGCAAAAGAAGGAACAGCTCAGGATATGGTGGTAGGATTTAAAAATGCCACTTGTCTGCCACATTTCTCTCCTTCTTGCGTGCAGAACCACATGCAGCACATTCCGCTGTGAAGCACGAGCAGAGCACACGTGAGCCCACCGCACCGCACGCTGTCCCAAAGGCTGAATGTGTTCCTGAGCCACAGGAAATTCCTCCAGCCCCTCCTGCCACCCCTGCAGTGCCCACGCACCTTCTAAGGCAAGAAGGGATGAGTCAGAAATCATTCCATTCATTGCCCAAGAAATTAAATCTGTTGACTCACACAACTGAAGCTGTAATTTCGCAAACGCGACAGGATTTCCATATTGCCAGATAAGTTGTGCCACATCCTAAATCATTAGATAATAGAATAACTGGAGTGTGTGGATGTTCCTCAAACTTCTTCTAAAGCCTCTGGTGGAAATATAAGCAAACACACAAAACCCAGTGGAGGTCATTGTGGGTTAACAACAGAGACTGACGGGCAGGAGGAGATCCTGGGGCTGCATCCGGGAGGAGGTGAGGTGAGCCAGCTGAGGCGGGGTTGTCTGATGCTTGGAAGCTCATGTTCTGGGTGTGTGCTCCTCTCTCTCACCGTGTTACATAAAATGAACCCTCGCCATGTGCAGGTAGCCAGCTTGTCAGCAATAAACTTCTCCAACCTGTCAGAAAAGCAAAGCCCATGACAGATCCTGAACAGATGTGTTCTGGTCTTTCCCAGCACAAGCTAATTTCTAAGGAGATATGCCTGAATGCATTCTTTAAAATGTCCATAACTGCTAGCTGCAGGCTTTGTGCTGCTGTATGCCAGGGTGGCTGGCTGCTGTCTGCAAACCTGCAGTGCCAGGTCAGTGCCCGCACCAAGCGGGGCAGCCCGAGGGGAGGGAGGCTGTGCTGGGAACAGAGCTCTGCTGCTGCTGCTGCCAGGCTGCAGAAAAGGCTCCCCAACAGTGCTTTCTCAGCACCATTCAGAAGTGCAATAGAGAGGAACTCCTTTTTCCCTTTTTCATTTCTTACAAAACGCGCCACCTAAAATCTTAATGCTCAGTATCACAAATCTCGTTCCACACAATGCTCCCTTCTTGTCATGTGTGCAGAAAACAGAAGACAAAAAAAGAGGGATGCAACACTGAGCATTTACCCAAAAATGGATGGGAAAACCACAGCCCACTCCCCGTGTGAGAAGGTGACCCGATGCAATGCGTACAGCACCGCACTGCCTGCAGCCGGAGGGGGTCTGGTGTTGGCAGCACCACGTGGAGCCCAGCACAGCTGCAAGAGGCAATGAGAGCTGTGCTGAGAGCAGCTGGGAGGTGCTGCACGTGCTGGGTGCAGACCTGAGCCCAGCCTGGAGTCAAGTGCCCTGCAGGCGGCAGCTGTGGGGTTATACTGCAGCATTAATCCAATGTGTGCAGAGGGAGAAATGAACTCTGTTCCCCTGTCCACACAGATGGGTCTCATCCCACACACGGTGTTCTCCTGGTGTTGGTGTGTGGTGGATAACAGCCACAAGAAATGTTTGTCTTCAGAGTACGCACTGCTGCCTGGCACAGAGAGTCAAAGATTAAGATCAAGAGAATATCAAATGATGAATAATTCAGTCACTAAATTTAGCATCTTGTTCTGTGGAGGCCCTTTGGAAGGAGATGTGCATTCCCTGATATTTATCCCATGCACAAATGTATTCAAAAAACTTCTCAAAATATTCAGTCGTTGGCTTGGTCATGAACAGCCAAAACGAATACCGCTCAGCTAAGTGACCAAGCTCACTTCCCTCTGAATGAGGTATGAGGGCACTCCTCACACAAACACTTCAGAAGGAAGTACCGGGGACTGCCCACAGTTCAGGGCAGCCTTACTGAGGAGTGGCGCCCACCATGCTGCCTTTGGAGAGCTGGGCAAGGACATCTGGAGTTGGTAATGGCTCTTCTTCTCTCCATCTCTCTTCCTTTATTTGTATTTATGCATGCATTGTTGAAGTACAGTACCTGCATGCATGCATTTATTTCCCCACCCAGACACTGAGGAATGCAAGAGTGTCTCCTTCATTTCAGTTCCAAGGGAATAATCGCAACAGAGAGAGTGATAAAGAAAGCACAGGGACACAGTTCTGCAAAGCGCTCAGTAGAGCAGTCAGCAGCGAAGGCCAAAATCCTGTGTGTGTGCAGATGTGTGCTGTGTGAGTGTGCCGGTGTCTACACATGTGTGTGCGCTCATGTGTCTGTGCCTGGCTGTGTGTGTGCACGTGCGCTCATGTGACGGTGTGTACATGCCACGTGTGTGCCTGGGGACCCGCAGTGACCGCTGCCACAGCCCAGCCAGGTGCCCACGGGCCAGAGCCCAGCCTGCAGGAAGGCTCCCTCTGAACCACAGACATTTCTCCTTGTGACTGCAGAGTACGAGCTTACAGTCTAACACAAAGCCTTCCGTCTGCCTAACTGCCTCTAAACAGGTCTTAAGAACATATTTGTCTGAACTTTGTTCAGATAAACCTAATTTTAGCAGACGGAATAAACATGGATTATGAACGGTTCATAGAGCAAACTCATTAGAAAAATCCCAATGTCTGTTGCAGGCATTTGTACTTTATCTTGTTTGAGTTATTGGAAAAGCTCTCGCAGCGATGGCTCCCTGGGCAGAGCTCTGCTGCTCCCGCACATTGCTGCTCACCCCAAGGGGCACACACCAGCGCTCTGCGCACAGCTCTGTTGCACCCTGCTCTCTTGTTTTCATCTTTGTCATGGCATTATGAATTGTGAGGGAGGGATTTGATTGAGTCTTTTTGTGTCTCATATTTTTTCCCTTTTCATTAATCTGTTTGGTATACGCAAGCCTATGAGGAACAAAGGTTGGAAGGGCCAGAGTGTGGCTCTGCCAGCACGTTCTGTGTTACCTCCATACAGACACGGCAGCTCACACTTGTGCCCTTGCACCTCCAAAGATTTGAAATCCCACATACCAAAAGCAGAACTCACACCAAGTGAGGAAACTGCCTGATTCCGTCTGCTGTTAGCAGAAGCAGTTGGACATAAGGGCTTCCATCAGCACACCTCCTGCACCCAGCTTCCATCAGCACACCTCCTGCACCCAGCTTCCTCACTGCTGTGCTCATGGTAACCTTTGGAAATTGCAAACTGCTCCTTTGTTTAAAAACAACAAAACAACAGTACAGCATCAGAGTTTCAGAAATTCAACATGAAATTGATTAAGCAGTGTAAGTAACGTGGCATTTTAGAATATTAGAAAAATATTAGAAAAGAAAATTAAAGCATTACAGGATTAGGACTTATCTGTTTTACTTGAAGATTGCTATAATTTAATTAAAATTAACAGTTTCACGCTGATTAGTGGCAGAGCCGTTCATCCAAACACATTTTGTTTCTCCTGGTAGTGGTGCGCTCTTTGCAGGGCTGAGCTCTCTGATGGGGGTTCTCTGTAATGTGGGGGTACCCTCCATTCACACCCTCACTGATGTGTCCCAGCCTTTCTCCTGCATAGCTCCTCTCTGTGACTCTGAGCTCCACCATCGCTGAGCTATGCCTCGTGTGAAGCACAGGACCTTATAGCTCACTTTTTTCTTCTTTACTATTGCTATATATTGATGTGTTGTTTGCATGGAAAATCCAGTCTGTGGGAACAGGGTTGCATTAGGGATGCAAAGAGCACCAACTGGCAGGGCTGAGTGCAAGGGGCACATCTGGGGTCTCACAGCGTATGGTACACCCAGCTCCACATCCATCAGTGTGCGGCTGTGCACAATGTGGGCATATCATAGAACCATAGAATCACAGAATCTCGTTCCAACCCCCTGCTATGTGCAGGGTCGCCAACCAGCAGCCCAGGCTGCCCAGAGCCACATCCAGCTTGGCCTTGAATGCCTGCAGGGATGGGGCATCC
>PPHD01016205.1:0-15686 GCA_002909625.1 Bambusicola thoracicus
TCTCTGAGTTTTGAACATCTGAGTGCTGGCCATTGCACACATATTAGACAGTTTTCATTTCAGAGCTGAGCACACGAATGTATTATCACTATAATGGGTTCACACTAAGAGCTGATAGGTTATATATACTTGCCATCATCATCTGTAGAAAATAATAAGTAGGTTTCACATTTGCATAACTTTCTAGATTTGCATAAACTCAGTTTTTTCTGTGTCAGACACATTTTGCCTAGAGTTGTATTTTAACAAAACCGTAGGTAACAGACGACAATTGCATGGATTTCTTAAGAACTTAGGGGGTTTCAGAAGACAGTGTGTGCACACACTCCCTGAATGAATAAGTTACTATGTCTTACTTATTTACAGTGTTTTGTTTTTCCTGCGAGGGACAGCTGCACCAACCCAATGAAAATATTCAGGTGTTCAGTAGTAGTAGAATCTGGGAGAAGATTAGGGGCAGCTGCTAAAAGGAGCCTGAGGCTCCTTCTATCCTACCTAATTAATCATGCCTGAGGCTGCTCTCCAGCACTGACACCAGTGGACATGAAAGAGCTTGTGAGACTGGGGACCATTCTTACAATCCTGAAAGATGGATAACCCATCATGACTTAATTTACTGAGGTAAAGATAGCATAACAACTTACATTCTCAGAGCACACCTCCATTGCTCCAACAGCAGCATGTGGTACCATGAGGATTTACTTTCTTGTTTCCAGAAGCAACATAAAGGCTCTTGGATTAGTAGTTGCTGTCCCCTGCAGCACCCTTCTCTGTGGATGCTTCATTGTAGTTCCTGTTTGCAAATGGACTGCATCCAAATTCCCTGCAACATATATATCCTGCATCCAGCCTTCCTGGCTGTTACACTCAGGAGCAGCTCAGCTCATACAGGATGTAGGCATGGCCTTACTTTGTATTTTCAGCACTTCTTGCTGGAGAGCAACGGGGAGTCAGCTCCACAGTGTCAAGGTAGACCTCCCAGAGGTACCCAGAGCAAGGAGGAGAACAGGGATGTCTTCATCCAGGAATGAGTGAGTGGAATGGACTTGTAAAGATGGGAACTCTGTCTCTGGCAGATAAGGCTGCCATTGGAAGCTCTGTCTGGGACTTGGTGAGGAGCATTAGCCTTAGCTTCATGCCCAAATTATCTTTTGCTGGATAAGAATGATGGTGATACTCAATCTGCCAGAGTGAAAATGTAACTAAGATGTATCCTAAAGGCAGATGGGAAAGCTACCTGGGTGTGAGCACTTTGAGAAATTAGAGAAGTGTAAAATGTGCTGACAAATCACTGTCTGATGTAAAATTCCCATGCGGGGAAAAACAACTGAATTCTGTGCGGTTTTCAGTGGGTTAATGGGTCCAGAAATGCCGTGGTGCTAACATGACCTTGTCACTGCAGAACATTTGACAATCAAATACACTCATGTTTTGGACAGAGAAATCTCAGTCTGCGTAATACCATGGTAAACAACTAGCTTAAAATTCCATCATCCTTTATTAAATATGCAGAGTAAGAAAAGAAAAAGATTAATGCATCTGACATATAAACAGCAAACTAACTTAGTTTTAGCAATATACCCCATTTCCTTAAACTTTAGCTGTAGAAAGACCATTTGGGAAGCCTTTGGCTGATATTCGAGATTATAGTAATCGTTCTTGTTAAAGGAAAGATAAAATGTCAGGTGAGCTAGAGTGGAGCTGTTTTGTCATGTCTTGGCTCCCTAAAGACAAGGAAAAAAAGGATAAACAAGCGCCAAAGAAGGCTCAAAGGGCATCAAGAAAAGTAAAAAATGGTTTTCGTTTCTGAGATGGGCTGTTACTTGCAACAGCGCTTCTAGAATGGCATGCACAGCGCATACTCTTCTTGGTCAGTTTAAGAGCTGGTGTTTTGGAATGCTGTTAGGCCAATTATTTGATAACTCCTTTTAACAAAAGCTCTCCTCTTAGCCAAGCACACTAAGAGTCACACGGAGAGAGAGGCATGCCGAAGCGCACACAGATCTGTGTAAGAGTGTCCAGATCACACAGAAGGTAAAGGAAGAGTAAGGAGAAAGAAAAGAGTTGGAAATGGAAAGAAACACAAAAAGAAGGTAGAGGACCATAAATTTGTTCATAATTCAGTAGAGCTTTGCTAAGGCCTAGTTATGAGGCAAAGGGCTGCTGAAGCCCTCTAGATCTCTCTGACTTCCTTGCTTCAGTCTCATCGTTTTCCAGGACCAGGGGAAGTAAGGTCCGACAGTGTTAGGACAGCTAGGACTCGTGATCAGAGGTGTCACCATCATGCATACTATCTGCTTACTTGTATTCATGGCCTTAGTGTCTAATTATACTTCCTTCCAATTACCTTTCCAAAAATATCCCTCCTAAAAGGAGGTAGAATAGCATGACCTCTCTTTATTTTATTAGAACATTGTTTTATACCATTGATTTCTGGTCTTATTTCTCATGCCTGTTGCTCAGACTTCAGCAGAATTCCCATTCTTATCAGTTGGATACCTCATTGTTCTTCATGACTTTTGCTGACTATGTGCTGTTAATTCTGTGCAACACAATGAATTGCATATATGCTGCTTCAGGAAAAGTAGTTTCTTACTTACATCTGCTCAGTTACTGTAAAAAAGACCATGAAAGGAAGAAACACAGCCCTGCCAGATCTAAAAACTGCAAGTTGTAGTTGAACGTGGGCCATTATATGGGTCTGTGGAGATTTAGAAGGAGCAGCCAGTGATACAGGAATCTATTCAAAACTGTAGTTTGACCCTTGTATTATCAAGTACATGGAACGTATACTTGAGAAATACTCAAAGTCTGGGAGTCCACGTATTCTCCTTATGAGCTATCTGCATTGATGTGTGATCCAAAAGGCTGATCAGCTGCAACGCTGTGTCCATAATTCTCAAAGAAATTTACGGTGACCCAGAAGATCTCAAAGAATTAGACTGAGATGAGCAAGGGAAATGTTAAAAAGCTGTCTGTTGTAATATATATTTATGAAATGGACAGTGAATTAGGTGATACAGACTGCTGCTTCATTAACTATACATTTTGAAAAGAGATTTTTCTTTGCCTTTTAAATACTTTTTGTAAGAATAAAGAATATCATTACATCAAAGGAAATATTCATATAACCCAAAAGATCTGACATAAGCCCTCAAATGCCAAGCAACCCATAGACAATATTAGAATTCTTTGTCTACCTCTAGCCATTAATGCAAATCAGTAAAAGGTTCCAAAAAAATGTCAGCTTTTATGCTGTAATTCTGTGACAAAAGGACCTGAAGGCAGACAAAGTGAGTATGCCCAACTGATCACTTTTCACAACGGTAACATTGTCATTGAAATATTTTTAAAATGCCAAAATTTATTACCTCAGAAGACAGGTTCTGATACCTCTCAGAGATGCATCCATGCACTGAGGCTGCTTGAGATTCACTTTCCCCTTGAAGATGGCCTTGGGACGTTCTGCCTTGCAGGAATGTTCCTCACCTCCTTGACCTTATCAAACCTTCCTGCCACAATTTCTTCTGCTAGTGAGGGCAGCTTTGTACTTCTTTCATTGTTAGTCAACTCTGGCAAGGGTATGCAGGTGGTGCTGAGTTTGGGATTCAGTGGTGTCTTCTCAACCTCTGCCTGGTTGTGCTAGGAGTCAGAAGTTGTAATAGGAATTTTATATGGAACAATACTGAAGCAAATGTGTACATTATCACCTTGGACCACATACTGCTTGAAAAATCTACACAGCTATTGAAAAGACAGAAAGAACAAGAAATACGAGGTTCCTATTCATATATACTGGACAAATAGAACAGAGCTTACAGTACTTTGGATGCTTTTCATTAATTCTTTATGTTTATGTAGATTACTTTTTAATTCTATGAAGGAGAAGAATAGTCTTGAATTCAATTTCATGTTTTTTCTTTTGAAAGGAAAAATCACACACCAGCTGTAATAGAAATTCTAATTAACCAATAATAAGCTATCAGTATTTTTTCTAACAATCAGATTTTATGGGCTTGAAAGTTAAGTAATGAAGAAGGATCAGTACAGAGAAAGAAATCAATATGCCTTGCATGCACTGTTTCCTAAGTTCAGAACAAACCCTCAGAAATGTCTGCAATTCGTCCATTATTGCCATGTATTTTAAAAGCTGTGGGAAATCAGATGGACAAAAAATGTTCTAAAAACAAATGTAATCATAAATTCTCCTCTCTCCCCTACCTCCCATCCCCCAAATGTGCATTTATTTCCATTGCCTCAATCAGAAGAAAGGGGTTTGTACGTGCTGTTTAGTTCAGCAGAGATGATTCAGGGACTGGTGATGAAAATTGCTAGAGACACAAAAAGACTTCCATATGAAGAGACAGTGAAAATCCTGAAGCTGTTTAGTCTGGAGATTAAACAAATAATATGGAGCATGATAGATGTATTCTAAGTAATGAATATTATAGAGGAGGCAACTTAGGAACTCACAATTACCTTTTCTTTATAACGTACAACAAACTGCTTAGAGGAGTTATCTTTTTTTACCCAAGAGCACAGTTAAATATGAAATTCATTGTCACTAGCTATCACTGATGCTAAGAGTCTAGTGAAAAAAACAGAATTAAGAGTTTGGAAATATATACGTATCAACATACATACATAGCTATTGGTAACTATTGAAATATCAGTATAGCAGAAATATCTATTGATAACCTGGATCATCTTAAAAATATATCAGATCACAAAGCTATGTTATTCCCAGGAGGAGCCAAATACTAATGTGATTTGGTCATGCATTTGTACAAGATCTTTGCACACCCTCTGAAATCTCTGTGACCAGCCACTGGTGAAGGCAGGAGACTGGGTGAGGGGTGTCAGTGCTCTGTGCTGACTTAGCAGCAGTTGTACATCTGTAAAATACAAAGTAGGGCTGCGAGGTCAAGAGGCCATCTCTTCCTGAACACAGGATAAATTATACCTCCAATTTAAGCTGCTTTTTAAGATGTCCTCCAGTGAAGATACAAGAACCTCTCCATGTGGCCCACCACCGTGCTTGATGAGGCCCATCTGCACATAGTGTCCTTCATCCATGGTCTACCCCTCCCTGACCTGACTGTGTAGACTGTTCACCATGGGCACAGAAGAGCAAATCAAGCCTTTCTTCTTCATGACACCATCTTACATTCTTGGTGACTGCTGTAACACTGCTTCCTTAGTTCTTTCTTCTTCAGGCTAATTAGCTGCCATTTGTTAAAGCTCTATTCTGAAGCCACATTTTCCAGACCTCTAATCTGTTTCAGTGCCTGCCTCTGCCATGTCTCCACTTAAGCCGCACACACGTTGAATATGGACAAATATGGACACAGCCCCACATGAAGCTTCCTCAGTGTGAAGTATACTGAAAAACAAGAAATGGGTTACTCATTTTGAATGCCTGAGTTTTGTAATATATCACATGAACAGAATAATATAAAGAGGATAATGGATCGCTTAAAGAGCTCTTGTACACTCATTTGCTATGTGTAATTTAGCTTTCCTTATTTATTGCAATAGCAAATCATTTACTCCTAGCCTCCGGTAGCGAAGTCTTAGTCATGCATAATTTCATGACAACATTTTTCAGTTTTGAAAAATGTGGTTGTGTGCGGATTTAGCAAACAGAAACCAGAATGACTTCGCTTTTGCAGTTTTCACAGAAGTCAGCAATAGTCTTAAGGGAATATGTGAGCTGACTAGTTTACTTCACTCAGCTGTTGATGGTTATTTATCTCCTAGGAAGGATACAGAAATGTGTTGAATCATTAAATGACTGTTTTTACCACATATGAGATACTAATATAACAATGATGTTTAGAACATACACGGAAATTCTCAGATATTTTAATGTTGTGGTAGGTGCTCAAAATGTAATAGAGGGACTATCAAGAGAACAATTTTCCAATGATCGGTTAATGTTTTGAACTCAAGTTTTCATAAGTTACAACATTTGTTTTCTAATTTCCAAATTTGAATCTTCTTTCTAACATTTTTCAAATATTAGTAAACGAATGCCAGGGTTGCATCTTTGCTTTCCTTATAACCCAATCATGTCATTTGCAAAGAGCATGAGTTTTTCCTAGGTGGATACATTGGAAAAAGTTCTGGTATAGCTACCCCTATAGTTGTACTGTTGTCTTGACTGTTCACATAAGCATCACTTGCTTTCCTGTCTTAACAGAGGCTTTTATACTGACATGCTAGCAAAAGGAGAGAGGTTCATATAGTTTAAGCGATTTAAAGTTCTCCAACCTCAGTGAAGAGGCAAGCTGAAAGATACCCATATAATCATTGACTTTTGGTATAAACCAATTTGGCAATTAGCTCTATAAAAACCTTCAAATCTTCCAGCCACAAGTCTCACCCTATGTCTCTGCTTTTTGGTCAACTGCTCATGTTCCAGCTCCAGCATGGGAGAAAAGCGGGAGCTCCTGACTTCCGCTTTCCTCCATGACCATGGTCAAAGCAGCTGGAGCCAGAAATTTGTTCTATGGCCAAGAGAAGACAGAAAGCCAACCTCTCTGGGGTTCCATTATCTTACTCTTCACAGAAGACTGGAGAGCCAGTGAAGAGCTGATCTACTGAGTCATGCATTCATTCCTCTGCTCGCACATATTACAGTTGTGTGCTCTTCCTCAGCATAGACAGATGGCTACATTTCAGTTTAGGTTTTAAATTAGGGGAAATTTTAAATTGGGTCACAAAAATGGGGCAGAGAGGATGCAGATAAGCAGATACATTCTTTTTCTGCGTTATTCTCAGTTCCTGCTGATCTTGTAGCATTGATCTGCTACCTTTAATAAAAAACAGTTGTTTACCTCACTCATCTGGAAACTCATAATACCCTAATAAAGCAATCACAAAAGTGCCGTTTGCTTTGTTTTCCATAAAAGCATTTCTCTCTCCATACTCCCCCTCATGTACAGGCAGGCAAAGGCTGCTAACGTACTGCAGCTATCTGGTCGCAATCGGGACCTTGCAACCTGATTTTACTTAGTGGATCTTTAGGCACAGGGACATTTCAGTGTTTATGCAAAGTGATTCTAGCCTCTTGTTTTGAACATAAAGGTTCTTCCTAATTCTGCAGTTCCTCTTTATTTCAAGATCAAAAGGAGAAAAACAAAACAATGCTTTCTTTTGTTCTTAAATCAATACAACTTGTAAAATAAAAGTTCCTCCCCAAACCAGGCTGAATAAATTAAGTCATTAGGCATCAGACCTCCACTTTGAGAAAATGTGATTCTCTGAGCTATACAGGCCCACAGAAGTCAGACATCCCAGCTGGCAGAGTCAGGTACTTCTCTAATCTGAAATAGCAACTCTGGGTAAATAGCACGGTGGTGTACGGTCTCTGCCTATTTTGCCTGCACAGTACCATCTGCTGACAAGTATTGGATGTGTTTGTCTTCACAGTCTCCTTGACAGTTTGGGCAGTGCCCTCACCCACGTTTCCCCCTGGAGCCAGAGGTAAGGGAAGCAACAAAGTCTGCCCGGTGTTTGGAAGCCACTCAGGTAGCCCATGGAAATTAAATTTCCCAACTCTGACACCAGAGCAAAACTCAAAACATCCATTCTGACTTCACGTAATAGAAGTTGGAAATGTTAGCTATGAGCAACCTGAAGAGAAGGCGTGTTATTTTCAAAAGGTCTCCATGACCATGTTTTCTTCTTACCTTCAGGCCGTATGTGTCTTAATGCATGGGAAAGGAGGGGAATGGAAGTCAGCTGCTCAAAAAGGACTTTTCTTGATTACTCTCAGAAACTATCAAGGGAAGGACCAGGCAACACATCTTAATCTGCAGTTCCCTTAAAGTCCTTGCCTTGCATTACACAGTTGGCCTCAGCTCTATCAGATGAGAAAAGGGGTCATGAATACTTGAAGTGAAGATCCCAAGTTACTGTTTCAAGAAGCTGATGGTCCTCTGTCAGGGATTCCTCTTACATTGAAAAGCATCTAGTCAGGTGTTATGTAGCCCAAAGAGGAGAGGGAAGGAGAGGATTTTTCTTCTATTTGCATGAAACTTTATTCTGAAAAATTACCACTTAAAAAGAAAACCTACTTGCTTAGGAGGTCTAACGAAACTCTTGAGTTTCTTTTGCTGCTTTTTCTTCACTGTGCCCTGAAGACTCAATACAGATAGGCAGACAGACACTGAAGTTTCTGTAATCCTCAGAAATGTTTTCAAACAGCTGATTAGTCGCAACCTGCTTTATAGCAATATGGCCAATAGAATTGCATAAGGTTCAGCTGTGGCACAGTTTGGCCAGTTAGCCATTCGTGCTTGGTAGTTCTGAAAAAGACATTGCCCAGAAAGATCTATGTACAGTTTGCAAGGTCTGCAGTCAGGAAACAAGTAGGCACTTTACTCTCAAGCTGAACATATTTTATGCAGAAAATCAATGTGAAACAATAGACATCCATGGTGTGCTTTTTGTTGTAGAACGTCTTAGAATAACGGTGCATTTTAACTCCCAATTATGCTGTGAGACATAAAGGAGGTCTTGGAGGTCTTGATATGTGGATGCTTTTTTTTTTTTTTTGTTTTTCTGAATTTAATCATAGAATTATATCTACTATCATATACATAGGCTTAATGTTTAATTCATTAGGTCCCCAAGGAAATCTTCAGGTTCTACACACAGCCATGAAAATCTGCCTTTCCCATGCAGAGACCCTATTGTCAGGGTCTCTGACAACCTCAACACCTCTCCACAGCTAACATTTCTTGCTTAGAGGAAAACAATATTAGGCCTCATCTGTGATGTGACAGTTGAGCTATTTAAAGCTCCCCACTTTAGCAATTCAGAGTGATATTAAAACATGCAATCCCTGGTAATTGAGATCAGAGTTAAGGACAGATCAATGAAGCAAAGGCAATTTGGAAATGGCAGTAATAATTATGAGTCCCTTTGCTTCCATGGCACATGAACTACTGAACATCCAGCAGCGGCACAGGTGCTGCAGGATGAAGAAAGAGGAAAAAGAGAACACTGGAGCAAAACCAAACCAGATTTAAATCTGAGAAAGCTGCCACTTCGGACTAAATCTGAGGAACAAGCAGAAATAACATTTGCATCCTTGTTCTAGAGGCAGGATGAGAGCCAGAACTGTCCTCAGCATCTCTCTCCTTCACCTTCACTTGAGGGCTCAGGACAGCCTGGGCTAGATTTGACTGTGTCTGGTTATTTCTGACTGCTACAGCTGGACCCTACACTCATGGAACTCCACAGGTGTCTGGAGTAAAGCAGTTTCCTGAAGCTCCCCAGGCTCCTGGAGGGCTCCATGTAACTCCCACATACAGATGATGACATACACAGCCCTCACCAGGATGCTGGCAAAAAGTAGACTGCTAAAAACAAAGAGGCAGGCAGTGAGGGGAAAGAGGAATTGGGCAATGTAGACCATGAGAAGAGGACAAACAAAGACAAAGGGGTTGGTCACGGTTGGCAATCCCAGACCTCTTTTGCATTTTGCCAGTATGTCCTTGCATTGATAGTCTACTGAAACTCATTTGCAGTACACTGCAGTAGACTTTTCAGATACACCATAGCAAAACCTCTTCAAAGCTGAACCACTCAGTAAGAGTCCAGTAAATATGAATGAGGAGAGTGTTCCTCATTACAACTTTGCTTAAAAAACACCTACAATGACCTCAGTCTTGTGACCATCATTCCTTCCTCAGCTGCCTCCTTGAAGTTCTTTTCTCACCCACTTCTGTTCCTCTTTCTGCTTCTTTTATGTGATATTTTTGGTTAAGAGGCCATGTAAAGGAAAGGCAATAAATGCAGTGTGTTCAACCGCTGCCAAAAGCTGCAGTCACTTCACAGAGACAGAGGAAGCTGGGGTTTACTATGTAATCCTGAACATGTGAAAACTGAAGCAGGTCACTGTGGGGCACAGATCACAAGATGCATTGCTACAGCCCCTTTAGTTTTTCTGTCTCATCAGTAAAATGAAATCTTTATTAGGTTGTTCTTATTAAAAAATAAAAAAATAAAAAGGATATCATGCTTAAATGATCTAGTGTGTGAGATTGGAAGCAAATTGATTTCATTGCTCAGGACCAATTTATGATAGTCTTAAATAAGCTTTCTTTAACAGGTGCAAATTGCATGCCTCAGTTTACTTGCTGAGGAATACAATTAAGCCGGCACAAAGCTGGTTGTGACTCACATATAATGAAATGAAAACAGTATCATCACCATTAAGCAGCAAATAAAGCTATTGATTCCTTGCACGCTGTCAGGTTCAATTCAATTGCGTTTTTTTCTCCTTTTTGTCCTTAATTGTGTGGTTCATGCTGAATCCTCATTTTAATGCATGGAATGGAATGATGCCACTACCTTCATACCTTAGCATCTAAAATGCAAGCCTGCTGAGCCCCAGCATATCTTTGTTGGACTTAATTAAAGCCAGCCATGTTCACAGCATCTGATAAAGGCAGATATTTCAGTCCCGAGACTGTTAGGAGTGGCAAGACAGCAGATCCACTCCATGCACAATGTCAGGCTGTGCTGTACTCTTCCTGCATATTCCTGGCTGAACGCATCACAAGTGACTTCCATTTAGCTTACAAAGATAAACCAGGCCATGAGCAAATGGCGCATTGAGCCAAAGCAAAAGATAGGAGGGCAGGAAAGTGCTGCAGCACTCAAAATGTGAAAGAAAAGCCCTGAATGACTTTGCTCATGGGGGCAACGGGCAGCACGGTGCAAGGGGAGAAGCAGAGGTGGAGCACTAGGTGGGGGAGAAGGAAGAAGGACATCTCATAGAATCATAGAATATCCTGAGTTGGAAGGGACCCACAAGGATCATCGGGTCCAACTCCTGGCTCCACACAGCACCACCTAACAGCCAAACTCTATGAGATCACTGTCCAAATACTCCCTGAATTCCGGCACTTCGAGCCATGCCCACTGCCCTCTGGTGAAGAACTTTTCCCTGTGGACTGGGCTGCCAGATGTATGCAAGGGTAGGGACTTGCTGTACCTTTTCTGATGAGCAGAGCATGCTGAATAGTGGGAAGAGGGGGAGGTTTTGTTGATTTATTTTAAAACAACAACCATACAAATCAGCTGAATAGCATATTCACTGGATATTGTTCAAGCAGCACTTTTCCCTGCTTGTGGCCAGTTTACAATAGATGTATTCATGCTGAGGGCAACCTTATTCTGTGAGCTATTCATGAAGTGCTTTCTTAATATGCATCAGTGGCAAATTTGGTCCTGGCTGAGTAGCTGTGTTGGGAATGGTCTAGACTGATGCTATTTTTCCACTTCTGACTTTCTGACGAATATGATCTGTGAAGTATAGACCAGTTCTACTCTCTTGACTCAGACCTTCCAAAGTGATCTCCCTCAGCTCCAGCTCCTTGTAGCACGGTCTTCCTGCACCACTTGCTGTGAGCCAGGGAGTCAGTGCACTGTAGGCAGCAAGTGCTGATTATCCAAGAGGTGAAGTGTCTGGGTGATATTTCGCTTCTCCCCAGATTCACAGGGATTTCTAACACAATTAGGTGAGTATCAGATAGAGTCCCCTTCACAAGAAGCGGTGAAACATCTTCTCTGCCCTTCCAGATGAGCATTGCAGAAAAGGAAGAGATTAGAATAAAACCCCTGGCATAAATTCAAACAAACTATACCTGCCAACATCTTAATTAGGGACTGAAGATATTGTATCGAGTGAATTTGTGAAGATATTGACTGAAAAATCAACAAGAAAGAGCCTCACAGGGCTCATTTCCTTACAGGGTCCTAGGGTCAGTGTTTCTCATGTTCTCTGTGACAACTTCTTCTACCATAGAAAAATCTCACCATCACTTCTACCCTACCTGTTTGCATAGCACAAGATTTACCTGATTGAAATACTAGGAAAGTTGATGTTGAAATACCGTTCTCACTTGAGGTGTCTTTTTTTTTAAAGAATATTTCAACTCTAAAGAAAATTATGATTGTTTGATTGCTACTTGAGTTTTGTATTTGAGGTGTCCTTCATCACTTTATAGAAGCTCCTTGAGTCTGTGGTGTTATACCCACCTGCAATGGCACTTAGAGAATTCGTCTGATAAAAATACCATGAATCACAGAATCATCAAATTGTTAAGATTAGAAATGACCTCTGTCCAGTCACCAACCCATCCCCACCATGCCCACTGTCCATGTCCCTCAGTGCCACATCTATGTGTTTCTTGAACACCTCCATGGACAGTGACTCCACCACCTCCCTGGGCAGCCTGTGCCACTGCCTCATTGCTCTTTCTGAGATTTTTTTCTGCTATCCAATCTGAACCTCCCCAGCACAACTTAATGCTAGGACCTCCCATCTTATTGCTGTTACATGGGAAAAAGGGTTGACCCCCTGTAGCAGAAATGCCAAGTCATGGCTTGAACTACTGATTGAGCACCTGGTGGGAAGGCAGGGCCAATGCAGGGGAGCTCAGGTGCAAGCAATGCAGCTAAGTGACTGGAAGAGGTGGAGCCATCATGCACCCTTTCCCAGACCTCATTGAAGGGTTGGCAGGGGAGGTGAGGGTATCTCACTGGAAATTCCTGCCTATCGGAGGCCTTCTGAAGGTAAGCAGCTCTTTTCCTTCATTTTTGCAATCACAGTTGCTGCATTTGGGCTTGTCCTCATTTGCTGTAGCTAAAGACTTTGCTACCCTGCTGTTGTTGCTGTACTTTTCATCACATTATAGCGTTTTCCTCCTAGTTTGCTACAACTTCTTTTCACAAACTATGGAGAAAAATTGAGGTTTATGGAGATTCCTTCAGAGTTCTGGCAGTGCCACCTCTGAATTTCACAAAACTGAGTTTCAGCTTCGTAATGATCTTGGGTTACTTTTCTTTGAAATGATTAATATTGATATTTGTTATCAGTTGTCATCACCACTGTTTTAAGTTTCACCGACAGGCTAAAAGAAACACATGGCATAAAATGCTTCTAATTTCCATTTCATATCCTGTATAGGTCTGTGTGGGCATTGTGGAGCCTGCTTCCATTCTCTAAACATATATTTTATTCCGTCTCTCATGCTGAAAATGCAAAACAGAAAAGAATTGCTGATTTGGGATCTCACTTTTGAATAGGAAGGGTTTAGGTCTATGCAGGCTTACCTTTCCTGCAGGATTATAATAATGCAGAAGAGTTCAATAAGATTAATACAAGTGGGTCCGTCACCCCTGTGATTTCCTGCAGAAGCACATAGATATAATTAAGCATATATTCCTCTCCTGTATAGGCAGGATATTCCTTACTCTGTAGATATTACATTCAACATCTTGGGGGGGGGGAAGGAAACAGCTAAAAACAAACAAACAAAATCCAAGTGTTTTAATCTGCATTATGGCTTTCAGGTCTCTGCTGTGTAACATGAGTTCCTTTTCTCCAATTTTCATCTCTTCTTTCATCCCCCATTTTGATTTCTATTGCAGGATGGTATATGTTGAATTAAACAGAAGCAATGACTCACAAACTTTCAGATGCAGATGATAAAACCAGCATCACCAAATGAGAATTTCCCTTGGTAGGCTTGTTTACTGCTGCTTGCAGCTGTTTCAGATGGTCTTTCCCCGCCATCTGCCTGGGAATGGCTGCGGGGAGGTGAGATGGTCTGGTGTGAGGTAGAGCTCCCCACGTTCCCTGATGTATTGTAGGGATCTCACCCACCACAGCCACAGAGGTTGCTCAGTAGAGCCTCCAAGCGACAACGTTAGAAGCATCAAGTTATTTTGTTTTTTTTCCTTTTCATCAGATTCTCCAACTCAGTGAATCATTAATGTGGTTTAGAATGGAAATGAAAATGCCACAAAAGAGCATCTCATTGCAGGATGTCTGTAAAGATATACAACAGGATCTTTTCCTAGGTAATTATTCAAACCATTTCATATAACTGTCACCATTAAAAGGTCACTAACTTTTACCACACGGGGCTTCCTGAAGATGCAGCGTTGCTGCCATCTTCTAAAAGCAAGCAAATACTCTGCTGTCGTGCATGGTCATCGTGGAATCATAGAATGGCTTGGGTTGGAAGGAACCTCAAAGACCATCTAGTTCCAACCCCCTGCTGTGGGCAGGGTTGCCACCCCCACTAAATCAAGCACTAGATCACTGATGATACTGCTTGGCTTTATCTTAGCAGAGGGGATCAAGGTGACCATCGTGACTGGCAATGTGTAACCTCATAACAAATAGCGGTTCTTTCCCTGCAGAACTTGCACTCACACAATGATAGACAGACTGTATCTCAGGCATGTCATCTTTTCCTGTTAATAATTGCAGTTACAACCTACAATGTTCCTGCAATATTTCATTTTGGATTTTAATTGCACGCTATCATTCTGATTCCAAATTAATAACTCAGGGCATATTTTAAACTGTAAATACACATTAAAAAGATGACATTTATTAGAGAACTGCTCAAGCAACATGTATGTGGCACATTAAAAAAGCAGATATACTTGTAGAGAAGTAAATATACAAAGTTGCTGTGGAAAAAGTAGTCCTTTGGGTATATTGCATATAATCCCCTTCCTTATCTGCTATAACATCTTCTCTGTCAAACAGAGTTGAAATTGGCTAAATGGATTCCAGTTGTATTAGATGAGGACTGACAGGCAGTAAGAAATGATTGTGCACCCTTTTCTTTGGGAAATCCAGGTAAAATCCTTTATTCTCAAGGTTGACGATACAAGTGATATTACTCCCAGTGACATGGTTTGATTTGCAGCTGTACTTTTAAGCTGCAAAGCTACAAGGAAAAAAAAAAAGTGAGGCTACACAGATGTTTTCTGAGGCTGCCCTCTTGCTAGCAAAAGAAGCCCTGGGCATCCCTGAGCCTTTTGAACATCTGCAGAGCCTCAGGAGGCTACATATGGGCATAATGGGTGCCAGCAAATATTGCGTGCCATCCTTAGAGTCAAATGTCAGTGTCCCCATTGCACTGTAAGCCAAGTGAACCATGAGACGCAAAAGAAAGGAACATTTATTTGCACTGAAAGGGTGCTAAGTGTTTAGAAATCCAGTGGAAGATGCAAGAATATGGTCTAATAGTGATAGCAAAAGGAGAATGGATTTAAACTAAAAGAAAGAAAATTCAGGTTAGATGTTAGGGGGAAATCTTTCACTCAGAGGGCAGTCAGGCCCTGGCACAGCTGCCCAGAGAAGCTGTGGTACCCCATCCCTGGAGGCACTCAAGGCTGATTGGATGGGGCCCTGGACAGCCTGAGCTGGTGGGGGCAGCCCTACCCGTGGTACAGAGTTGGGACTGATGGGCTTTGACGTCCCTTCCAACCTGAGCCCTTATGTGATTCTATTCTATGATTTAAAATTAAAAAAAAATAAAAAAAAAATTCTTTCTTGGAGTGAAAATTGAAGGGAGGTTTGGAGACACCCAAGGACAAGATGCAACATGCTGCCTAAGTGAGATGATAATGAGGCAGAACTGCTCCCAGAGAGCGGAGATTAGCCCGGAACCTCCTTGGTCAAAGACAAGGGCAGCTGTTCAGACCAGTAGTATTTTGTCTATGCAGAACAGGTTCTGCCTAGTGCTTCCAGCATAGCGTGAGAAACTTGATGTTGTTTAACTTTCATTTTTCTCTTACTCTGGTTATCCAATCACCACATAATGTCCAGCAGTAAAGAAAGGAAAAGGAAAAAAAAAAAAAAA
>PPHD01016206.1:0-15685 GCA_002909625.1 Bambusicola thoracicus
TCTGATGTTCATCCCATTATACCCTTTGCCCGTCTGTCTAATTCTCAGGTGCAGCCAGGAGAGGGAGGCAGCAGAAGGGTACATCTGCTGTGGGGGCACAAGTAGGTATTTTAAAGGGAATGCATCTCTTTTATTGCACCTGAAGGGTTGTGCTTAGACAAAGGCAGATACTGAGCTGGTTTGTTGTAATGCTGTCTCTGCATTCATGATGTGAATTAGGAGTGAGAAAAGGAAGAGGAGACGTATCCTCGTCTTACATTATTTCTCCTTTCCTCTGCTGTTACTTTGACTTTCTCTCCCATGGGCCTATTGCCTGTCCTGTCGCTTTCTGAAGCCCAAAGTGAAGCAGAAAGCTGACGAGGTGAAGGTAATGCCAAGAAGTGGGGTGAGGTAAAGGCAGGAGCCACAACAAGGTGTTGAACTCATCAGCCTGTTCGTGTACTTTGAGTCAAGTGGGAACTGTTAAACGGATATGCAAGATCCTCAGGTACCAGGAGCCTGGGGCTTTTCATTTGACATTTTCTAAATGGTCTGCTTTTACCTATTTTTTTTTCTCTGGTATAAACAAGAACAAAAACTGATGAGCTTTTAATGTCTAAAACCTTTGCCCAAAACAGAGGGGAAAAAAACATACTGTATATGCAATTTAAACTGCAAAAGCCATTCTGTGGAAGGTTTTTAATGGCCTATAATGAGAGGCTGTGTCAGGAGAGTATTTCAGGCCAACATAGAACTCATGCATTGAGCTCGGGTCTGTTGGGGTGTGATGCATAAATAGCAAAGAGCAGCACTTGGGCGTTACAGCACTCTCATATCAAAGGGAAGTGTCTCTCTGACTCAGCCCTGAATCAGACTGCAAACAGTATGGGAGTGCATGCAGAGAATAGGAAGCTCCTGTCAGATTTAAAACAATGTTTGAGTCCCTGCTCTGCCATACATCCTTAGTGGCTCTTTCACAGAGGTAGAAAGAAGAGTTTGTGAGATGCTGCTGTGCTGGGAGGGGTGGATTAGGAGGGACTGGGAGCTTCTGCTGAGCTTTTCCTTGGGCTGCAGTATCAGGAGATGAGGTGATCTGAGCTAGCACCTGTTCGTGCCCCTGACAGCCTTGTGCTTACACCACGGGGTTCTGGCACTATGCAGGAGAAGCCTGTGTTACTGCTGCTACTGAAAGTCCTCTAGGGTGCTAAGGAAGTCGTTATAAACTCTAGGGAAGCAGGTCTCTTCTGCAACGAGCTACACAAGTTAGCAGCTGTAGAGCCTCTCAGCTCCAGGAACTGTGAATACACCTGCCTTACTGTGTATGAATTGAATCTATTGATCTGGTAGTTTGGGTCTGTATTGTGATCTGTTTGCATCAGCAAAGTGCTGTCAGTATAATTTCTGTCTCTTACAGCCCTTAGGGGGAAAGTAGAAATGCCCAGAATATGGCAGAAGCCATTCTATCCTCCCTGAATTCCTCCCACTGTTTGCTGTTGTGGCCAAGGCCAAAAGTGTGTGCAGGATTTGCTCCATAGTAAGTTACTTAAGCACCTCAGAGCCCCGGACAGCCTTTGGAGATGAGAACCAACAGAAAGTCCACCGCTGAGGTGTCTGTGTGAAAACCCAGACCCAGATTCAGGCAGCTCAAACAAAGCGCGGTGCCTGTGTCTCGCATTTCTGAACAGCTGGCTGCAGGCCCTGCTGGGCACCTGGCCAGCAGAGAGCACTGGCCGCAGGCTGAGAGGGAACTGGGCTGTCTGCATCCACATCTCCCTGGCCAAGGCTTGTGTTGCAGGCTCAGGGAGAGTGTTGCCTGGATTCAAGTGCTCTTCTGTCTCAGCTCCTAAGTCAGAGGAAAAGGGAATCGGCAAAAGGATTGGATTTTTCAGCACTTCACGTGGCACGTTTTGGCTGTTCAAATTTGAGCGGACATCCCCTGATTTAGTAACAAGAGGAGGTTGAATGAAAGATTTGAGAGCCTCCCCACAGTGAGACCAGGTAGCAGCACACCTCACCAGCTGCTTGTGAGGAGCAGGCTGCGTGTTCTTATAGATGAGAAATTCCTTCATCTGAATTGTATGCCCAAATGCTGCACATGCAAACCAGTGGCAGAGCCTTTGTAAGATGCAATGATCCCAGGGTCCCCGTTTGAAACAAGGCCATTTGTTTCCTCGTCATTGGTCCTGTATTGAGTTGCTGTTTTCCTTTTTTTTGCTGCTCTCATCTGTCAGTAAGAGTGACTCTGCCTCTTAACAAGGTGAAGAGTGATTGCTGCACGTCAAAGAATGAGCTGCCTTCTCTGTCCTGTGTGTGTTCGCTGCCTGCCAAGTGATTAATTACACTGTATGAACAGCTGAAAAATTGTTGAAACATGACAAATAAACTGTTTGCCTCTGGGGTGGATTTGGGACTACTAACTGATCCACTTCTTTGAACACATTTCCAGTAGCAATTAGGAGTCTCCCACTGGCTTCAGAAAAGCCAGAGGCCTGTTCTGCCCAGTTTGGGTGGTATCCACCATGAAAATAACAGTCAAGGAATTGTACTGGCTTGACACCTCAAGTTAAACCAGATCTTTCCCAAAGAAAGCACCACACATCCTCCACAGCTTAACTGTTGATAAGGTTTGTTTTGTCTTTGGTGCAGACTTGGCAGGGCTGAGCCCCCAAGAAAATGTCTTCCCACGTGGATCACAAAGGGTCCGTGTGTGCTGGGTGTACTGACCTCACTGTGCTTCCTTCTGGAAGCTGAAGCAAAGTTTGAGTGAAGGACGTCAGATCTCCCATCTTAGCAGAAGCACAGAAGCTAAGATGTTAAGTTGGAAATGTCTTCCAGCTGATAGCAAATTGAAAAACACGACCTACGTGGTGAGGAGAAGCAGTGTTAAATACAGCAAATTGAAGCTTTATTTTTTTCTGTTTCTTATCAGCCTCCAGTTCTCTCCACCACCCACATGCTCTCAGTCATTCTTGGCTCCAATTGTGCCTTTGGCACTGCAGATGCTCAGTGCCTGCCTCCCTGTGCTGGGGGCTCTTGGGCTGTTCATGCTGTGCAGCCATCAGCACAGAGCGTGTTTGTAATTTGTTCCCCTTACCAAGCTGCTCTCCTGCCCTGCTGTCACTGTGGGACCCATGCTGTGATTATGGACAATCCATTCAAATGTCTCTCCTCCAGAAGCTGGAGTCTGGATCTTCATTCCTGCAGTAATCAAAAGCTAGGATGTCAATATATTCTAATGCTTCAGCTGGGGAAGTACTGCTCTGTCCCGAGCATCTCCCTTGGGTGTGTACAGCTGATCTAGAAAGCTGGCTTATGTTTGCTCCTAAATCTGCCAGATTCTCCTTCTCCTCAGTTTTTATTGCATCCCATGGGATATGAGTGCAGTCAGCATCTTCAGGGATGGCCTTTTGAGGGGCCCAGCCCAAGGACTGATCCCAGCCTCTGCTTCTCAGACCCTGGTAGATCTAGGCCCACACCGTGGCGTTCTTTCTTAGGTATTTGTTGCCTGAATCTCCTACTAAAAGAGGTTTCTAAGCTCAGCTCTGTTTGAAATCTTCATAAAGCACAGCCATGCAGTTACAGGAAAAAACTCCACGTTTTTAGGTAGGCTGAGGTGGGGTTGTACACATGCAATGGTGTGTCTTCACAGATTAGAGTTTTATTATAACCTCGAAGGGCAACGCTCAGCAGCTCTTTTTTCTCTATTTTCTCCGGAGCATCAGAAAGCAATATTAACTACAACTGCTGAGAAACCCCCAGTGAACAATTACCAAGAGCAATGAAAAGCACAGCGTGCCTCTATTTGGGACTAATTTACATGGAAATTGCCTGCTTTCACCTGGCAATGTTCTGAATTATATTTTATATGCTTGTGCATACATACAAAGTGTCCTTGGTACAAAACACCTGCATAGAAATGTGCCTCTCCGGCTGCTCAGACTGACTACAAAGGCTGTCCTGGTGAGCTGCTGTTCAGAGGAGGAGCAGTTTTGCACTCAGGGTAAGGGAGGTGTCCTCCAACAAAATAAATGCTGACTCCTCCAAAAGCAGCCTTAAAGGAGATTGTATGAGAGATGTTTTCTGTTTCAGAAGCAGCTTGAATTTTGTGATTTGGTGGAACATCGCACACTGACATTTTTAGAGGGGAAATTACTTTTCCCTGGACTTGTTTCTGCTTGGTTGTTGTATTAAAAAACAACCTTAAGGTTTGACCTTCTCATTCTGAGCTGGGACAAGAAAATATTTTGCAATCTGGGTGCTCTCAGGCTGGGAGGAATGCATTCCAATCCGTTCTTGCTGTGCTCCTCCAAATTCAGTCCCACGGTCTGAGGTCTGAAGGACACTGCCTGGGCAGGGGAGGGACACGGCTGATCCACTGCTTGGGTTTCCATAGCCCTCAGACGCAGTATCTCAGTGCAGTACTGCTTCATCGGATCGTGCCCTCTTTTGGGGGCAGTTGAAAAGCTGATCTGAGTTTCTGTTAGCACTTCTGCCCAACTCCTGCCCAGCTCTGCTATGCTCCTTGAACTCCAACAGGTGCAGTGATGGCCCCAGTGTTGTCCCTGGCCCCGGCAGGGTTGTCACCTTGCATGTCTGCATCTCGTGTTATCCACCACTGTCTTTTGAGTGGTTAGTTCTGTTCTTAGCCCAGGTAGGGTTTTGTATTCAAAAGCTTTACCATTTGAAAGCCCGTCACATTCCTCTCTTAAACCAACGTTTAAGAGACATTTTCCATCCCATCTGTTCTTTCTTTCGAAGGTATTATCTTCAAGCTTTTCCTCTGCCCATTTTCTGGCTGAGTACTGTTTTGGGGGGTGTTTTTTTCTGGAATTGTCAGTTGCCATGGCAAAATGTTCCTCCCAGCCGTGTTTCTCCATGGATGAACCAAGCTGGGCGCTTTGGGTAGAGGCTGGGAAACAGCTGAGAGCTAAAAGTTGGTCTCCTTCTATCAGGAAAGTCACATCCTATTGATTAATCCTTCAGGTAAGCATAGATTTGGTTCAGTCCTTTTTTCCTTTTGTTTGCTGTGCTGAAAATCCATCCACATCAATTACCTGTATCGAATACACCGTTACCAATAATATAAGCAAGGGAAATACTGTGACAGCACACACTGTACTGCTCTCCTGTGAAGACATACAGCTGCTCAGTCAGAGGGTGGCATTCTGAAATATGGCCTTCTGGGGAATGCCAACGCATCTATAATAAAAGTAGCTAATGAGAGGTTTACACAGTGTTTGGGGGCTCTTGGCATTCATGTGACAGGATGAGGGTATCTTTGCCCTCCAGTTCATGAGCTTGAAGCTTGCTCACTCTTTATTTACCTCCCATTCCACCTCATATCTTTTCTTTTTGCTATTGAGGAGATCCATGCTGTGTTTATGGAATATACAGGACCACACAGTGTTCTTTGCATATATTTGAGTGGGAAGGCTGTGCGATGGAAATGCAAGGTCTTCTGTGGACTAAGAATTGTGGTCTAAAGTAGGTTTGGATTTGTTTTGTGTTTTGTCTGTATTTAGGAGGAGAGCGTGCAGACACATAAAAGCTGTCTGATAAAGCCAAGGTTCCAGGTGGTTGTGAAACAGCAGAGAGAAAGTCAACCGCACAGAAATGTTGTAGCTAAACAAAGCCAGTGGAATCCCTCCTTGCATGAGCAAACAGAGAGAATTTCCCTGCTTCTTTTCTGCTTTAAATCTCTCTGATCAGACTGAGAGCAGTGCGTTTTATTGGAGGAAGCCTCTCTCACTTCTTCAAAACAGAAGTGCTTCATACACTGCCAGGAGTTCTCCCATTTATGTTTTAAAAATAAAAAATAGAAATCCTCCCTAGGTGAAATCTTATGGATGGTATTTGTCATGCAATTACTGCTGTACTGCCTGCAGTGCTTTATGGTTCAAATGCTTGATTTCAATACCTTCAAGAATTGCCACCAAAATTACCAGTGAAGTTAATGAAATTTCTCCATGCTTTTCTAGCTGTGAAAGCTTTGGGACGCCTTTCCAGCTTCTGTGTCCTCACGTTTCACAGCCAGCCCTTGAAAAGCCCCAGACCCCCTCAGAGCTGTGGGCTTTGGCGTCCCCAGCTCCGTGTCCACTGCTGGCTCTGCACTGCTGCAGAGGTGCTGCCCATGGCCCAAGTGGCAGCGTCTGCTTCAGGTGTAAACGGGGCAGATTTGAATTGCGCTGTGGCACTCAGCTGGGCTCACAGAGCTAAAGATTAGATCTCGATTATGTTCTATTTTTAGAAGCTGGAGGAAGATCCAAATGCATTATTTTTACATAGTGCGGTGGGGAATTTATTAGATGGGGCAGAGGCGTGCGTTTCCAGTACTGCCACACATCTGGGCTGTGATAAGCAATTTGTAACTGAACAGGGAAGTAAAGTAGGCCAGACTACAAGAGAGTATCCGCAAACTGCTCCTGAGGGATTTGTGCTGCGCTGCCTCCAGCCGCTGAAATAACAGCACGAAATTGCGATTAAACATTAAAAAGAGATGCGGGCTACTTGACCTTCTTCTGATCGGGGACACAGAGGCCGTGTCTGGACCAGGGATGCCAGAGGAATGCAGCTTCTGGCAGGGAGTGCCGTGCCAAGAAGAGGCTGCTGAAGTTCGGAGCACAGGGCGCTGCCTGCTCTGTGTGCCGGGCAGCCGAGCAGAGCTGTGCGTGCTTCAGGAGTTTGGCCAAACAGATGAAAAATGGGGAAAAAATTGTCAACTATTACATTTCCTAAGTTTACAGAAATCCAGGTGAGGCTAATCAGGCCCTTGAGAGGCTTTATTAATGGGGAGTTTTGCTGTTTGGCTCACTGTTTTGTATGGGCTGATATTGTAATTATCCAACTGACTGTGGTATCGGCTGGGGAACGGGCTGTGAGATACAGCAGCTCCTTTGGGTGAATGTGTGCCCTGGAACTCAGGCTTGTTTTGGTACATGGTGTTACGATAAGCTGCTAGCAAGGTTAAAGTGGAGGAATAATGTAGCTGTGGCAGTGTTGATACAGGGGTGATGCAAATAATGAGCGTTTGGGGCTGACACGAACCTGGCAGCCTTCTGTCCAACCAGCAGGGCTGGGAAGTGTTTGGAAAGGAAATGCATCAGTTGATACAGTAAGGTTATGAAAAGATATATTGAAAAGGCTGATTCCTTGGAGCTTTTCCCAGCCTTTGTCAATAGGGCTGTGATAACAAGCAGTTCAGCTTGCAAAGGAGTTTGCCTTGTTCTTGCTTGTCAGAGGACAGCTAACCCATGCATTGTACGGCTTTATCCAGTCATTTTGGTAGAATAGTGCTATATTTAGGCAAAAATTCTTGCCTGTGATAGAAACATATTTGTAGCACTGTATACAAATCCTAACCTTATTTAAAATGGGAAGAACTTTTAAATTGATACAGGCTGAGTGTGCTACCATCATCTGCCAGCCGCAGAGCAAGAAACGGAACCTCGAGTGCTTTTGCCTAGCCCCCACAAGAAGCTTCCTTTAACAGTAACTGTTCCATATTTCTTGCTGGCACGTGCACGTTCAAAGCCTTATTGCAGTTTGTTGCTCCCATCAGTTTTTCATTACCGTGTCCTTGAAGGTTAACCTCATTGAGGAAGATTTGTTGGGGTAACTGGGGCATGTGCCTTCTGTCGTGAGATGGACCATATGGCTGCAGTGCCCCAAGGAGTGCTCACAGGAGGCCAGGGGAGGGTGGGAGCCTGCCCAGAACCAGGGCACAGCTAGGAACCATTAAGAACTGCTGGTCAGACACTTCAATGCTCCCATATATTAAAATGAACTTGCAGAGGTGTTTCCAAAGAAAGATTTGTGACTTGTTTTTAATCCTGTGGAACAGGGAGGAGGGACACCTAAATAATGAGTGAAGTCAGGATTTCACTGTGTCTGTGAGGCCTGATATGAGTAATACATAGCTTTGTGTGACACTGATAGATAGATAAAGTTGGCTTTCATAAACGTTTGTTTACCTCTGAACTCCCCAGCATGAAGATAGCAGCCATTCCTTTCTGAGTCACCTGGCAGGGCTGCTCTGGCTCTGGGAGCTGCCATAGGTTTCTCATCTGTGAAGCTGTCAGTAAGTGAAAGAGTAAATTGCTGTGTTGTGTTTCTGCAGTGTTTGGAAACTTCTCATGAAACCTTTCTGGCTGTCTTATCACAAATCCAACAGTGAGGTATTACTGTGAGGTATGACAGGACATCGTCAAAGGGAGCGTTGTGCAGTGAATGCAGAGCTCTCACCTGTTGTCTGATAAATCTCAACTATAAAGAAATTCTGAGTAAGATTTCTCAGCTTACTGCACGAAAGCAAAATGTTGCTACCAGGAGACATCCCATGTCACGGTGTAGTACTCGAAGGGGAAAGTCTTTGGACTCGGGTGCCACAGGATGTGCTCTGCCGAGTGGAGCTGATAACTGCCAGCCCGCAGAGAAAGGTTTTAGCAGGGAGGTGTGCTGGCAGCACTGATCTGGGCTTCGTGAAGCAAATCCTAGGGCTGGGGAAAGTCCTGGGTCACTTTCTTTACAATTAGTAAAAATGACTGTTTTTTCCCCAAGAACAAAATTCTCAGGTGTTTCCTGACTTAGAGCCAGGGCACTGCTAGCTGTGCTGCTGGGTGGCACACGTTTCCTCTAGCTCGTATAATCTCTTCAGATCAAAAACCTTTCCAGGAAGAGAATGGTTTTCCTGGATTGCATTTGTACAGTGCCATTCATATGGGATGCTGCCTCTCCTGTAGGAGAACAGAGCCACCTGATCTTAGAATGAAGAGATAAGAAAGGGAAGAAACTCTTCTTATCTATACTTACAAGACCAAAACATTCATGTTTGGTTTGACTCCAGCTCCAGCAGGCTGGGGCTGCCTTCACACTCACACCACTTCCCCAAGAGCTGGTGGTAACAAGAAGCACATGGACCCACAGGCATTTCTGTTTCCTATGGTAATTTGCCATCTGTAGCTGCTTCACAGATGACGTGGGGTCCCAGAGCTTCCCCCCTGCTGACAATTCTGCCTCTCAGGAGCTCTTTTCTGATGGCATCTGAATGCTTCCATATTAAATGTTGCTAATAAGAAGGGAGAGCTGAGGGCAGGGATCTGTGTTTAAGAGCTCTTCAGTATTTTAATTTGACTGGATTACATAAATAGAACTTGAAAGGTAACTAGAGGTAGTTTACTGTGTCCTGAAGTGGCAAGGAAGCTGTGCTGCATACAGCACAGAAAGGGGCCTCCTAGTGGGGGTGAAATCTGTCACAGATCCGTGCAGAGATGTGAAACTGTGGGGTTGGAAGCTGGGTGTCTGTGTCTGACCTATCTCACTAGCATCGGTGTAGAGCCACTGCAGAGCCCAGGCCTTCTGCCGGCACTACAGTATTGAATCATAGAATCACCAAGGTTGGAAAAGACCTCCAAGATGATCCAGCCCAACCATCCACCTACCTCCAGTGTTGCCTGCTAAACCATGTCCCTCAGTACCACGTCTGAACGATTCTTGAATGCCTCCAGGTACAGTGACTCGGCCACCTCCCTGGGCAGCCCATTCTAGCACTTGACCACTCTCTTGAAGAAGGACTGTTTCCTAATTTCTAACCTGAACCTCCCCTGACACAGCTTGAGGCCATTCCCTCCAGTTCTACTAAAAAGGTCTGGGTTCATTCCTGCCTTTCCATGTGTGATGCTTACAAACCCCTGCAGGTGGCTATGGCAGCTTTAATGTCAGTATGGTGTCAGTCCTTCCGTAGAAGAGCACCAGGACAACGTTCCCCTTGAGCAGAGCAGCATTGCTCCTCCAGCCATTTTAAATCTCCCACCTCTCTTCACTTTGCAAGCTGCTGGGACTTTGAATCGTGACAGCCCTGCAGCCCAAGAGGTCCTCCCTGGGTCGATGCAGCTCCACCTATTTTGCAGGGGTGTTTCTGCCTACACAGCTGGTCCTGCTGCAGCTGCTGGGGGAAATCTGGCTTTGTTTCCTTTTCATGTTGTATATTCAAAAGTATCAGTGCAGCACCAGAGCCACTGACAATGCCACTGATTACTTCACATCACTATTTAATTAGGATGAAAGACAGAGGATGAGCAGATGAGATTTTTTCAGTTGGGAGAGAAATGCATGCGTGGAACAATCAGGCTGTTGGCTCAGGCGAGCTTTCTTTTAAAAAAAAAGCAATTGTTTAAAAAGGTGGGAGAGGTATTCTTGTCACTTTAGTTGAGGTAAATCAAGGAGCTTGTGCAGAAATATTCTTCTCTGCCTATGATGCAGAGATCTAACAATGGGGCAAAAATTGATCACTGTTAACTTCTGAGCAGCACCTTTGGGCTGAGGCGGGGAGCCCGGAGCAGCACTGCAGGGCCCTATCCATGCTGCTCCCTGTTACTCACAGACTGCTCCTGCCATAGCAATGCACTTCTGGGGCACGTTGAAGAAGGTGTCCTGCCTTCTCAGCAGATCTGCCCCTGTCATTCCCTCTTCATATCAAGCCCAGAAGCCCATATGTGATGGCTTACCTCCATCACCTGAGGCTGAATGTGGTTCTGATCCTTCTCAGAGTTGGGCTGAACCAGAGGTTATGCTTTTCCTGGTACGTCTGTGCCTGTCAAGGAGATTTCTCAAGGATTGTATTTACACTCTTATGCCTGAAAGAGCTGTGAGGTAAATGAAAGGCTGTTTTTTGCATCTCAGACTGCTGCATTGTTTGTTGGCCAGGGAAGTCCAGGTTCAGCCCAGTTACAGCTGTGGGTAAACTAGCAGTTCTGGCTGTTGGGATGGCAAGCAAGCTGACTGTGCTCTCCTGCCTAGAAGTGCCAAGCAGAATGGCTCCCTCTTCTCTTCCCTCCTACCCAGCCCCAGGATCGGTCTGCATTAACGCCTTGTGCCTGAGAGCCACAGACATGTCCCTCAGCAGACAGCTCCGGAAAGGCTTGACAGTCACATCGTTGTCCTGCTGCCTGGCTTTGAAAAAGTGAAGTGAAACCTAAAAGGGAGTTCTGCAAAGTTCAATAAACCTTCCACTCTGCTGGCATCCTTCACTGTGGGTGCTCCATCTTCCAGCCTAATGGGTGTTTGTGAGATGGCATCGACTCAGGAGAAGTGTCAGCAGCACCACAGGTCAGACAAGGACATATTATTATGCACCTTTGAAAACATAGGCAGACATCGCATATCAGCCTAGCATGCAGCAATCATTAGTCACTCTGCATAATGGTCTCGACCTATTTCTTTTTTTTCCTTTCATAGTGGTCACATTTGAAAATAGTGTCTAGAGCCAGTTGGGCTCACACAGACTCATTAACCGGGAGCTGTCTGGCAAAGGGGTAGCACAGAGGCAAAGTTCACTGCAGGGTGCTCAGCTCCAGAGCTGCAAGGCTGTGTTCCCAGGGAGGTGACTGCTGGAGGCTCTGTGTACCAACGTGCACAGGGGTCGGTTCCTGCTGCTTCCAAAGGTGTTGGGCAGCTGAACATTTTGCTTCATCTGGAATTAAGGGTTTGACAGAACCTGGCCCAGCAGAAGAGAATGGATGTGAAGAGCCTTAATGACACCTCCATGCAGGAGGAGGGAAACAGCCAAGAGACCCACAGTCTCCATCCCAGAGATCTGGTCAGCATGCTCTTTGGCACTGGGCTATTTCTGAAAGTGCAAAACATGTGCAAAGCAGTGCAGTCTGTGGGCTCTGTGCACTGGTTTTCCATCATCTCATGGAGGGCTGCTCTCAGTAGTTCCAGAGGGACAGCTGTAGGGTGACCATACAGCAGTGGCAAGATGTGCAGGTGATCTGCAAGCTTTGTACAGAGGCTTGTTACTTTTGAGGTGTTTATTCTGCATGCCATATATCTGTTAAATTCCTGGAGGAGGCAGCCATAGATATGTAGATGAAGGAATTAGCATAGAAACTATCTACAATACCTATTCTATTATTATACTATCAAAGCGCTTCATGAGCTCTAATGAATTCAACTTATGGCTTCTCTGGGAGCTAGAAAATTGTTATTCATCCCAAGTTTGCAGAACATAAATTGAGCTACGCGGCGCTAAGGCCCAGGTCAGAGGTGGGAGAGTTGGGCTGCTTTGCAGAGGAGCCAGGTGACTGTATGCCACTGACGTCATGGGAGGCACCAGTCACCAAGCAGGGACCTGTACCTTTGTCTCAGCTGGTGCTTTGTCTGCTGGCCCAGCTCTTATAGCTGAGCACATGTAAAATTCAGCAGTACACTTATGCACGTAGGTGGAGCTGAATACTAAATTTCACGGGCTGATAACTTTCTAGAATGCTTTTTCTCATTCCCCCACTCTGCAGAGCTTGCCTGAATGAGAGGCAGAGTGCAGAGCAGGGTGCTGTGCCTCGACCAAGGAGAGGAGCTGAGTTCTGATGTTGCTGGAGGCATATTCCTTTCTTGCTCACCTACGCTTGTTTGTGAAGCCTAGAAAGATTTGTAGGTCTCAAATCTACCTCTACTTTATAAAAGCAGTCGAGGGAGCCATTACCAATTTGCTACATGTTTGTACAAACAGCCCTGTTCAACTAATGAGGTCAGGCTGTATGCAGTTAGGAGCTAACACTGTACATCTTGCCTCTCCCCTCCGTATCAGCCTTCCTGCTTTTTGCCAGTGTTTAAGGAGCTAGAGGTACATGCGCTGTTATCCTCCAGTCAGACTTCTATGCCTAATTGCAATGCTTGATTTGGAGCTGATGGTCACAAAGCGCATGCTTATGCTGCAATGCATGGGCTGCCAGAAACTGTTTCTCTCCTCCTGTAAGGCTGTGTGCTTATGGTTGAGTGGTTCATTTGGTGTATTTGAGGGATAGTGCGGGTAGGATCTCACTTGGTTCTTGCTGTTTGTGAAGCTGTTTCCTTGTCTGATTTTGACCTGTCACCACAGGACCGGGCTGTGTCGGTCTGCCCTGCATTTTTCTGCCTTCGTTAGATCCCTGGGTACTGAGCACTGCTGTTCTGTGCTCTTTTGCTGTTCCTTCCTGTAGGGATTTGGGGAAGAAGTGCTTTATGCTGCTGTCATCATCTTGTAAGGAGCAAAGAAGAAATGCAGTGTATTCCCTAGATGCCAGGATAATCGTATCTTGACAGAATACTAATGAATCATCTAGTAATCAGGTAATTATTTCCCATGTAGCTGTCTAATTACTATTCAGTAGCCCAGACTTCAGCCTGCAAGTAGCTAATATTTCCAAAGGATAGCTTTAAGGAAGGGAACAGGGTGGGCCATGACTCCTGCTGTAACTCCTCTGTCTTCCTTGAATTACTCCTGGGATTAATTTGGTCTGCCAGTTCTTTTAAGCAGTCCTAATTATTGCAGGATTGGCAACAGGAAAAGAGTACAGCTCCACTGCTCAGTGTAATGGACTTAGTTGCTCTACTACAGCTGTTAATGTGCTCCTAAGTACACCCATATGTTGGCTCCCTAGGAGCTCTTCCTAACCTAGCACAGTATGAGCCAACAAGCTTGAACCATACTTGTGGAATCTTAAAAGGCAGTGTTACATACTGGAGCATGCTGAATTTCTCCTTGGTAAGGGAGAGATTTACATGTGAGCCAGGGAAGACTGCACAGATAAAAACTGTAGTTTTTATTCAAAGCTTACTTACTGTTTGTACCTAACTTATGCTTTCACCTCCTTTGCCAGCTAATTTACTTCTGTTTTAGTTAGGTTTCCCAATGTCTGTGCTGTGTGCATACGCTGCATGTGTGTATGAGTCCCAGTCTACAAATCTGGACTTGTTAGAAAAAGTTAACCACATTTGGAAGAGAGGCAGAAACCTCAACAGTACTAAACTCTTGTGGTTCATAACAATAGGCTTTTGTGTGGGTATAGTTAAAGTAAGACAGGCCCTAATTTAAGTGGTTTTATTATTTATCTTTATAGTGACACTATTCCCATATGTGAAAGAAAGCAGTGTAGCCTGACAAAGCGCTTTGCTGCACGTGGGGCTGTAACGTTCTGTAGGTGTTGGGGGCTGTTGTTAGCCATGTCCCACAGGAGCTGTGTCAAAGCTGTAAAACTAATTCTTACAACCAGGGTATGTACACCTACCTTGATGCTGCCCATGGACACAATGTCAAGTTAATTCCTCCCATTTTTTAAGGCTGGGAAAACTGTGTGACCCTAAATTCACATCTTGGAGTCACATTTACCCCAGAATTGCAGCAATATTCTCATGCTGTTCAGTGCTCAGCTGCACCCAGCTGCCTTGTATGTATTTACGGCCTGTTTGCACTGTCAGCTTCACGTTATCTATTGAGCTGTGTCCAGACTGTCAGACCTTCACCCATCCCAAATGGCCCCAAAAACACTCTGAGGACATGGAGTATGTTTGCTTTCCCTTGACTTGTTTTCTTTCCACTGCCTATCATCATGGTGACAAAGGCTGCTGCTGCTGCTGACCTCGGGCGGCTCAGATGGGCTTCGTTGTGCGCTGTGCACAGCAGGAAAGGCACGCAATCCCTCAGCACACGGCTGCATGGAGCTGCTCTGCAGAGGAGCCATGAAGAGGGAAGCAGAGACCACATAAATAGCAGAGGCTCTCCAAGAATATGTGCTGAAAGAAAAGCAGCTAAAAATAGTCTGCAAGGGTAAATGCGAATCATCTGGAGAATAGCTTGCAAAAAGTTTCTGCAAGAAAACCCTGCAAGAGGGAAGCCAGGATTGCCTCCTTGTGCTTGCCACCTTCCTTTACAACACTGCTGTTTGACATCAGGAACAGAAGCCCTGCTGGGAAATGCATTTAACTGGCTTACTTTAGCCACATTACACATGATGCACACATGGATTTGTATGAGGAGTTCATTTTAAATTACTTACAGGCACAGAATGGTAACTCTGGGAGGAAAGAAGATTAAAGTATATTCCCACTGAAAACACAAACCTTTGAACTGTTCGACCTCTCCCACTTTGAGAAGCACTCAGCAACAAAATTAAGGGTCTGTGCAGTTCCCCTGGTGCACAGATCTGAGTGTTAGAAGTTCCAGAGTTAAAGAGGGTTCAGTTATTCTTCATGTCACGTCCTTTGCAGCAGCTCTAGGTACAGCTGTTGCAGAAGTGACCATGCTGAGGCAGTCTGATGGTACACCTCTATCAGGAGTGAGGATGCCTAAATGTAGGCATCTTAAGGGATACACACTGTGATGGGAACTCACGTTGTTTCAGTCTGAAGATAAACTTCAGCTAGTTTATGATTAACTAAGAGAAAAGAGCAGGAAAATCAAAATCAAAAGATACTGAAAAACACTGCCTACCCTAATGTGAGGTGAGAAGTCACTGCATGACCTGATTGTGCAGGATCTGTTCCCACAGTGCAAAAGGTGATTCACATGCATTGCTGCATCGCATGCGGCAGCAGGTTGTCTGAGTTCTCTGTGTTTCCAGATGGCAGGGACTGTGCAACCACAGCTCATGCAATTTTGGCATGGCAGATTCTTCGAGTTGTTCAGAAATAACTGATTCCACTGTAGACTTGGGCAGCAAAGCTGAAGGCACACTTCAGTCCTTCCATCACTTTTGCGATCTGCTGTGTCTGGCTAAGAGCAGGGTGGGAGGAACCGCGTTTGTTTTGTTTCAAAAGTGAGACCAAAGTAGCTAGTTCCAGTTCCAGATAGAAAATGATTTGCTACATAAGCAGTATTTCAAACTGGTGGAAGCACTGCGTGGAAGCTGAGCTGTACCTGCACCAAGGGGAGCGGTGCTGTTCCCAGCCCTGC
>PPHD01016207.1:0-15685 GCA_002909625.1 Bambusicola thoracicus
TTTTTTTTTTTCTGTTGGAGTTTTCTATTTTTCCTCTGGAATGGCTTAGTTTCTAATAAAACAGAGCTTTAATGTGTTTTTTGTCTCTGCTTTGCTTCTGTAATGTTCATCATCTGTTGAGTAGTTTCCTTGGAAGAAATTCCAAGAAACTGCTTCTTTTCAAGGATTCCTGAAACGCTTGCAAATTCACTAGGTAATTCTGCTTCTTATTTTGATATTTTTTACAGAACCTATTTTCTTGGTATCTTCATTCATTCTATCAGAGTAAGTAACTAATACCTGTGAAAAAAAGTATAGAATAATTGTAGTTACAGACATATCAGCACAGATCTTCTAAAGGAAAAGAAAATTAGGCTTATGGATGTCTTGCCTGTCTATTTCTCCCACAAGCCTTTTATTTTGATTTAGGCCTAAAATGTAATTTAAGTTGGACAGCTGAAATGCTTTAAATCAGCTGCCTCATTTAAATGCCATACTCTGGCAATACTGACAGCATCCAAAAGGCAGAAGTTTTCTGCCCTCAAACCTGCTGCATAATAATTTATTTGTTGTCCCACTAAAAGGTATTGCATTATCTGCCTTGTCAGTAGATTCTGACATTCACAGTGCTTGGCCCTTACCCTGGGACACATAAAACCCTCTTGATGAATTACTTATGAAAAGGCTAGGTAGACGAGAGGCACAATGACAGTAACATATCTCTATTCCTTACGTAATTCAAATAGAGTAGACAGTGTATTTAGTGTGTATGCTTTGTAGAACTATAGCAATGTTGTAAAATGACATTCGTTTTATAACTTTTATCTCCTTCAATGCCCCTATTTTCTCTTCACCAAGAAGAATACCAACTGATGTAATAGCTTTTGTACCTGTAAAGAGTTAGCCCTCAATGCGCACATTACATTATAATTTTTTTTTATTTGCATATTGGATTTCCACATAATGTCAAGTCAAATTCAGGGATTCTGCATCCTCCAGATTGTTTTCTAAGCCATACATTGACATCTGCATCTCCAACATGAAAAGCCCCTCAGCAAGTTGGTTCCTCTAGCATAGCAGATGTTTCTGCAAGAAGAATAGATCATGGCCATATGGATGATGGAACTCACTGGCTGCTGGATCAGCACAGGGCAGAAACCTGAACTGATCACAGACAGAACTGAATGCATGGCATAGTTCACTAAGGGAAACCCAAATCCAGGCCCCTCTAACACAAAATATTTTTGCAGCAGTTTCTTTGGAAAGTGAATGAAATAGTGCACACTGTTTACGCAGCTGGTAGTCCATAAATCCAGGGATTCTGAAAGACTCTTGGATGCTGCAGTGAACTGTATTTCTACAAGTGAATAGGAAAAATGTTGTTTCAGTGTAGAATTAAGAATCTATGCAATTTCAAACTGGTATTTATATAGCTATTCCATCCTCCTCTCAGAAAATTTGAATCATAACCAGCAAAATTTGAGATTACAGAATGTTATGAAAGAAAATTTATTGGCTGCTGAGAAGCCATGCATTTCAGTAGGCTGCAATGAAGGAATCTCCTAGAGAAAATATTTAGATATAAAAGAAGTCTTTATGTAAACCACAACTGTCTTTTTTAGCTTCTCTTTGTGGTCTTTCAGGCCTTGTCAATAACTGTGCAAGGATGGAGATTGAATCACAATATATTTATATTTCATTTGATCATGTAGAATGTTCTGCGCTAGAGCCTTGGACTTACCTCATATAGCAGAAGATTACTCTGGGATAACTGTGAAAAGAGTTCAAGCCTGTGGTAAGAAAAGACTGTAAAATATTGTTCTGATTAACCATTTATTCTTGAGCATGACTAGCCTTCTATCTGTACTCTGCCTCTTGTAAACATAGGGAAGGATTTCAACTAATCTCTAAGGGACAAGTAAAAATATGAGCTGTTATTCCTCTTTCCTTGTAGCAAGAAATTCTCTAGGGAGAATTCCTACATGTTGCTTAATAGATTAAAATGTTAGGGAGTGATGTTTCTTGTCAGAAAGTTTTGTTAGAAGTCCTTATCTGTACTGTGTATGTTGTATTTCTGTTTTCCTTCGAGTTTTGTAGGACAAGATTTAGGAAAGAGAATTTTAGTGGTTTATACTATACAGATGTCAAAATCAACCAGCCTCTTGAATTTTGTCTCAAAATTAATCAAAATTTCCACTAATGCAATGCAGTGAAGTCCAAGTGAATGAATTAAATCCTACAGGTACTGGGAGATGTGATTGTTACGCAGGAGATAACTTACGTCTTTAAGGAAATAGAGATAATAATCACCACTGCATTCTTTTCATTTTTATTTTCATTGACATTGTAAACACAATCTCTAAAATAGAATTGCATTTTAATAATGCAGTAGATGAAATAATTTGTTCACTTTGACTGTACTTATATTATGTGTGTTGTTAGTTAAAAGCGTATGATTTTATTGATTGCAATACAGTAGAAGGAGCATGAATTATCATGTTTTATAATGATATATGTTATGAATTGTTATCATTCTTCTTCCTTGGTTTACCATGCTATTTAGATTGGCCATTTTTATATTTATTAAAAAGCATTTTGATTAGCAGAAGGCTTTTGAAATGTTCTAGAGTACTTCTTTAAGATCTCATTAATTATTAAAGCAAGACTTTTTATTTAAAACCAGTTACTTTATATGACGTTTATCTTTTATTTAAAGAAATTAAGCTTCCCTTTTAGAAAACGTAACATTCTTTTGCTAGTTTCATGTTTGCTTTCCACTTTCCTTGTTGTATCTCTTGTCTTCCTCATTTCTTTCCTTTAAATGTACTGCCAGAGCGCATGAACAGTGTTATCTAACGTCTGATAAATCTTTTGATCTCTGACTTTTGAATGACAGGGCTAGCACATCAGGTCTTGCCACAGATTTTGGGATACTGGCAGATTGTACTGAAGAAACTCTTCACATGCCCTGTCTTCTAATAAGCAGGAGATAGAATTTTAAATAATTCCTGTTAAATGGGGGCATTTGCTTCACTGTGAAAGATGAAAGGAGGAAGGTGATATTTTTGCCTTTTAGATCAATGAAACAAAACATTTAGTATAGCAGTAAACCTATAACTAATTAAACCCACTAATCATTTGCATAACACATTCTTCTCTTCTTGAAAGACATAAGAGAATGGAAGAATGAAACAACAAACTGAGGAATGAACTTAGGAACATAGTTGAACCTTTCCAATATGCAAGTAAGCATAACAGAATACTCTTCCCAGGTACATAAAAAAAAAGGAAAAAGAAAAGAAAAGAAGAAAAAAAGAAGATAACACCTCAACAACAACATTAAAAAACCAATAAAACAGCAATAAAGACTCCACTTTAGTGAGAGATTTTAGAAGCCCAGACAACTTAGTGTTTGCTTTATTTTAAAGTGACTTAAAAGATGAACTGACCACAGTACAGACACCTAGCTACTGTGATTTCTGAAAGTGAGTAGCTTATTGAAGTAATAGAAAAAAGCAAAACATTAAAGAAAGGCTGAGTTCAGCAAGATATGTCTCCAAAGAAAATGAACTGCTAATTTTCACTTATCTTAGGATAACGATTGAACCTGTCCATCAAGCAGCATGACAATTCTTTAATGCTTGTGCCTTAAATCAAGACTTTGAGATACAGGTCAAATAGGAGATATCAGTAGGGTAGATGTGGCCTGTCTTAAATAAGAAGACAGTATGCAATCATAAATGATTTATTTGGCCTGAATTTACTTATCTACAAGTAAAAGAGTTTTCCCTTTAATCATCAGATTATCTACAGCAAGTATTTAACTTGTCCTTTATGGAATGTTCTTGATTGAAATTCCTCACCCTAATTCCTCAAAACTGTTCACAGAGTCTACATACTGTGTATATTCAGGCTCTCTCACTCTGTGATGAAAAGACTTGAGCATGGTATAAGACGCATGGTGGTAACCTGAGACATGCCTCTTGCTTTTCCTAGGCCCTTTTAAGAGCAGGAGCATATTCTATATATCACTAGGTGGGGATCAAGGTGCGTGGCTCTCATACTAACTTTTGGAGCAGAAATGAGGAAAGGCCTCTAGTGAGCAGTAGAGAGGACAGTAAACAATTGCCTAAATGTTCAGAACCAGTGTGTTTTCCTTTTTTATTCCGATTATTTGAGGTCACATCTCCTTTGATCTTTGATCTTCAGTAGCAGAATGCAGATCTTTTTTTACCATGTATATTAACTTTTGTTGAGCAAATGCAGAAGTATCTCAGTCCAGCTCCTTGCTGTTACCATGGGATAGAACAAGAACATCATGGATGGTGGGACTGTAAACTTGCTACAAAGAGCATTTGGGCTGCCAGGAGATGCCGCCGGAGGAGATGATGTCCTCTTATTCCATGTGTTGTCTGTGCAGGTAAATTGGTGCCAAAACAGAACAAAACTATAGTCTTTGATTGATGTAATTATTACTCAAACCCAACAATATAAATGGAGAGCCAGTGACTACAGGAAGAAGGATTTCTATGGGAGTAGGTTTGTATTATACCTATGATAAAATGTTTCATTTTAGCAAGAACTTAGCTACTTCTCTGTATGCAGTTCCCATGTGTCCAGCCATCAATGGAGGTAGTGGAGGATTGTCAGTTCACAGATTAAGTGGTGCTAAAAGACATGGTCTCCACTGCCATTTAAATTAGCTCCAGATTGATGAGATTCATCCAGTTTCCCTTTCAATCAAGGTGAAAATCCTTTAACTGTACTTCAAATAGAAGAAAGTTACTCACTTTGTTCCTGACAGAAAACCCAGGAGGGAAGAATCATTATTGAAGTGGTAAAAAAAAAGAATAGTCTCTGCTGTCCTCACTCACTCTAGTGAGATTAGTTTCTTGCAGATTTGTGCATTACACATCCAGAGGCTGGGTCTCAGTTCTAGAGGAATGCAGAAACAATGAGTAAATCAGCATCATTTCTTTATAAGACTAGTGTCGCTTGGGTTTACAGTTCCCTATTCAGTTAAATCAAAAGTGCCACATGAGTCTAGGTTATGACATCTCTTCCCCTAATAACAGGAGGAAAACACTGGCTTTTCTACTGAAATAACATTTGCCACATGGTCTGTGCTTTCTAGATGTGGCCTGAAACAATTTTCACAGCAGTTAAAACTTCTTAAATTTATGGAGCATAAGGGTACTAGAGGCCAAATGCACTACATCTTTTCAGCAGAATTCAATTTATAATTCTAGAATGAAGACTAGGCTTTTACTAATAAAGCTCCTAGTGAGTCTGAGGACAGAAAAGATAAGCCCTTTTGCTCTTTTTGCTACTCATTTCTAGGACTGAAAGGTGAAGTCTGCAGAACACCACTTTAGGATTTCTTGAATAGCCTTAATGGGCTTTTAAAATTCCTATTCTGAGGGTTTTTCAGATTGTAACTTTATTTCAACTTTTATATAGCACTTCTACCTATACTCCAAGCTATTTCTGAGGTAGCCAGAGACTGTATTAAATGTGTGTGTCACAGAGGAAGGCAGAGAGAACTTTTGTTTTGCTTTTTTTCTTTTTTTCTTTTTTTTTTGTATCTACGGCATCTCATCTTATATTACACTACCCAGTCATTTTACCTGCTTATGTAGGTTCACACTGTTTATTGCTCAAAATCAGTGTTCAATTTTAATCCTCTTTGCAGCCAAAGTAACAGATCTTCAGATGGATTAATTTTTGTGGTTGTCATGAATTTAGGTGAAGCAGTGACCACTTTATGTCAACACAGCATTTGCTCTGCTCAGATTTAATGTTTCATCCATCTTGCCTGGAGTTTTCTCATCTCTTCTTGAAGGAAAAATAGGGAAGAGACAATATCCTCAATAGCTGTAAATCATTGTAGGATTGACTTCAGAGGGAGAAGGAGATGGGGAGATGAAGGAATAATGGTTTATAAGAGTTGAGATATCTGGCCATAATAGGCAGGTGAAATAGGGATTCATTGCAGTGCTGTACAATTTATTTCTTCTTTCAGGAAAGGCCTGTCTCACATGAAGGGGGCATCTGTATGTCTTTGTAAGGTCTTTGTAAGTCTGCTTATACTGCAGTGGGTGAGGAAACTGCGGGGAATTGCACTTAGCCACCCTACTTGTATTCTGCCCACAGATTTGGCCCTGTGAGAACAGTGGCAGCTCAGTGTACTAGAAAATGCCAATGGACTGAATTAAATACAGGAAAGAGGGATTTCCTCATTAAATTGTGCTAGTCAGAATAGAAAGGCATCAGTATTCCCTATGAGCTGATAACAGCTTTAACAGATGTAGTATAACCAACACTACCAGGAAACAGCATGAGCGAATCATTCCTTTGCTGCTGTAGAATAGAAATTACATTGTCCCAAAAGGTTATATTGAAATAGATCTTCATGCCAGTGCTTTGTGCTTTATAAAAAGTTGTGATGCTTGAAAGTTTTGGTTTATTTTTCCAGTTTTAGCGTAGGGATACTTGAAAACAGGAGTTGTTGAATATGTCAGCCTATTGTAATGCCTAGAGCAGTAAGCAACAACTTAGCCTCAGGAAACGCTTTTAAATGGGCTCTAGAAAACCCGACAGGCTCTGTTTTGAGGGTTGCTCTTCTTTTTTACCGAATTTGAAGAATGATTTCAGCAAAGGTCTTTCTAAGATGACCCCATAAGTATGTTACTCTTGAGACTCTGCTGAATGGATGGTGAGGGAATCAATGTTGTCAGTTGGAATGCATAAAAAATTAACAAATAATGAAACAGTTTTCTGTAGCTTAGATAAGAACCATGATAGTTAAAGAATTATGTAAGGCATGTAGAAATGTTCTCAATTGCTTGGAAGGAGAAGCATGGGATGGGAGCCTGTTTCATTAGGTCTGTGGTTTTTTTACCTATCTTCCTTGCTTTTAAGAGTATAACATTTATCATGTGGTACCCAGAGTCCCCTGTGCTAGCTGTGGAATTCATTTTTGCATAGGTGATGTGGACTGAGGTGAGCACTGCCCTCAGAAAGGAGTGGGAAAAAATCTGATCTATGGCATTTGGATAATGAAATGGTGGTTTGTGAAGTTTTTTTTTTTTTAAATGTCCAGTGGTTTTTCAAGTGTCTAGTAGTCCTTTTTTAAATGCCTAGTAGTCCTTTTAATTTTGCATAGACTCAGCTTGCATGAGATAAACTTGGGGCCATGGCTCCATTGGCTTCCTTAGTGCTACCAGAATAAATCAGAACCACACAATAATGGAAAAACGCATTGTTTTTTATTCAATTCTAACTTCTGGTAGCATACAAGTGGAAGAAAAAAATTTAAACTTCTGAGACTTTTAGCCGTGCACTGTAAAGGTTTCTTCATGCACCATAACTGTTCAGAATCATAACTTAAATTTACAGAATTGTAATCTTTCTATATATTTGATAAAATCAGATTGATTCTGAGTGTGGATAAAGAGACTTGATTTAATAAGAGTCAGATATGTTCACAGCAAGTAACTGATGATTTGTAAAGGAAGGCTCCATGAAGAGTTGCATCAGATCTAAATGGGCTGAGAAAACAATAAAAACAGTTAGTTACTTGTTTTCCTCATCTGCCTTTTTAACGGTCTATGTTTGTTCTGCAATACCAAATCAATTCATTGGCAGTGACACTGTAAGAAGATTCTCATTTCCTGACAGTCATGTATTTAAAAATCATTGCTAAAGACCAGAGTGTCAGACAAAATAAACAAGTTATATTTTATCCCTATGTAGAAGACTGAGCTCAAGATGATGACTTTTACTTCTCTTAAGAGGAATTAGGTTTCACGCATTTCTGAGAGAACAGAAAATCATCCTAAATTCTTCAAAGAGGCTAAAGCACCAAGTCACTCTCTCAGTTTGAAGAATGATCAGTTCTAATCAGCATGAACCAAATGTCAATTTCCCTGACAACTGCACTGCCAACATTGACAAAGGTCATGAACTCCTTCTTGTCCTGCTCACAGATACTGTAAGATTACCAGGTATCTTCACAGCTGGAAGAGTAGACCATTATATTCCACACCATGGTATGTATTAAACTCAAAGTAGGATGATGCTAAAAGTTCTGGGATGAGCTAACCCTTTGGGGCCTTCAAAAATCCAGTCCTTGGCAGAGCTGACTTTGGTCTGCATGCAGGTATGGTATGCTAGATGCTTAGCACCAAGTTTATCATTGCAGGCAGCATTGCAAAGCAGAGAGAACAACAAAAAAGAATGTCATTCAGATAAAGCAAAGCAAATTTGTGCTGAATAATTAAGGATTTAATGTGTGGATTTTTGTTGTTTGATTTTCTGTGTAATGAAGTAATTGTTTTTGTTACTGACCTACTGGTAAAGCCAGTAGCAGTAAAATGAAACTGGAATGTTAATGACTAAATAATTCTTTCTGATGATTCAGATCTTTAACTAATTTTATTGGAAAAAGATTTTGCTTTTCTTGGAAGGTGAAAATTATTGATAATGATCCAGTTGCTAATTTGGGAATTGCATTTTTCTAACGATCGATGCAATTAGTGAGAGTTGCTTGGATTGTTCTAAGTAAAATGTAATGTCACAGATTTGAAATGTTTTCTATAATCACTTTATGTGTGTAAGTCTTGGCAAACTGCTAAAATAGGATAATGATAACACTAAGATGATTATTCCTTTTTTCTTCCTAATTTTCTCAGTGTTCTTCTTACAGCAAGTACCTCCACTGTTATTAAAAGAAAAAAAGAAACAAAACAGAACAAAATAAAACAAACAAAAAAAGCCCTGGCATGACAGAGGGAAACAAGAAGCATCTTTATTCTTTCCACTTTGTGTCTGAGCATGTGCATGATGTGCCACTAGTTCTTATATTTTACATAAAAATAAAATTGGAGAAACAGAAGGTGAATTATTAATGTTGAAGTGGCTGGGAAAACTATACTGACTTTATCAGAGGCCATTGTGAACTCAGAATGAACTCTCAGTTGCTGAAAGCTCACGTCTGGTGGTAGATACTGAAGGTACATCTGACTGGCTGATACACACCTCAGTGTGTCTCTCTAAACCCCCTTCACTTGTCTTTAGCTTGCCACCACATGGAAAATGGCAATGGTAGGATATTTAGTTTGGACTGATTTTTTTTTTTTTTTTTTTTTTTTTTTATGGAGACAGCAGGGAAGGGAAGGGAACGGAGAAACAAAAACAGAGAAATTGAAACTGTCTTACGAATTTTCTTTTTCTAAGAGGGGAAGAAAGTGACTAGCACTTATGTGATAATGGTAGACTACTTATGAAGTCTAAAAGAAGATCCTATCCATTTTCATTTGGAAGTATACCTGAAGAGGTGTTTCCACTGCTCTGATATCCACAGGAAAAGGAAGGAAGGAGAGGAGAGGAGAAGACTAAGAATATTGATAATGCAAAGGAGCTTCTGCTCTCATTAAAGCCCACCTGCTGCTGAGATTTCAGGCAATTTGCTAGTCAGTGTTATTTCAATACCTGATATGATCCATTTGCTGGGAAAGAATCCTCCTGAACTATAATCACTGGGCTGCAACAGTAGATGGAATAATGACTCCCCCAGGGCTGTCTTTGTAGACAGCATTACGGTCTCCTGTGGTGTGCTTTGCTTAATACAGAAGATTTTGTATCAGTAACATACCTCAAAAACAGAAGAACTGTTATCCAGTGAGATACCAATTGTGAGAGCCTTCTGTTTTTCCCACAAGTTGTTTTTGCCACCCAACCTTGTGGCAGGGTGCACCCAACTCTGTGTAAGTTAAGATTAGATTCTGTTGGTTGCTGAGTGTTTTGTGAAACATAAATACCAGTGTCATGTCTGCTTTCCAGGTATTCTCAGCAAATCATTAGTTGCTGAATGCCATTAACTGCTCATAGGCTGGGGAAATTTTGACTTTGCAAATTTACACACTTCCATGACAATATAAATGGTAGCAACTTTTAAGTAATTAAATTGAAGTTTTCTTCAATTTTTCTTCAAAAGCAACCTCTGCAATGCATGATGAAACACAGCAAGTTCCAGTTTATAGCCATATGTGGTGCTTGGTCTGGTGGTAGCAGGACTCTTAAGTGTATTCTCCCAGTGAAACAACAAACATTGCTAACCAAAAAATTGCACACCTACTTGCACTGTTTGTCCTGACAGTATGATACACATATATGGACAAGCATTTATAGAGGAGAGGAATGTTATAATCTGAAAAATCCCAACATACTTCAGAAATTCACATTCTAATTTCTAATGATTCGTTGACAAAATGTTGTTTATATAAATTCTTTAAATGAATTCCTGCAGCAGGTGGAATTTTCAGTTGCCCTATTGCAAGTGTGTGTACCAGTCACCATTCAGGTGTGCAGAGTTTGAAGGAAACTACCTCTAAGGAGACATCTTTTAGGGTTCTTAATGATATCAGATGGCAGTCCTGTGGTGATAATAAAGGCCTGGAAAATGCAGTTGCAGGACAACATGAGAGGCACTCAGACTATAAACACACCTGCTTTTTATTGAATAGCACAAATACAAGCTGGAGAGACTGATTTTAGATCATGACAAAAAAGCATATTGTTTGGCTTATCTGTGCTGATTAAAGGCATGAGAGATGCTGAGGTGTGTATCCTGGAGAGTGCTGAGGCAAACAGGAATCTCCTGCTGGAGATTCATCGTAGAATATCCAGAGTTGGAAGGGACCCATAAGGATCATCAAGTCCAACTCCTGTATATTGTGGAAGATTGTAATGTAAACCAGGAGCTTCCTGTTAGACTGTGTGTGCAGGGCTTGGGTACCTTGATCAGGAACAGAATTGTGTATCAGCACATGAAGCTGCGCTTGGAAAAAACAACAACTTTTAGCATTTGCTGTAGAAAAAGAGGGAGAGATGTGGGGGCTGAGCAGACAAAAAGAAACTGCAGTATTCATTTATATAGACGTCTGGGAGGGATCACCAAAATCTTCTTATTGCTTTGTTCTTGATGTGCTTTATGTAGGAGGCGGTGGGTGCCTTCCTTTCTGCTTTTCAAAATTTTAAAATCCTAGCTTCAAATGCAAAGTGTCATGTTCAGATGTGGAAAAGGTTCAAAAAGATATTTTACAGAAAAACTAAGGACTTTCATGTTTCAAATGATCTACTGGAAACTCAGCAGGGATGAATCCATGTCAGAAACAGCATGTGCCATCATGAAGCCCCTTCTGAATTATAGTCGTACAGTCTACAGCTCTGCATGCTGTCTCCAGGATCTTAAGCAGAAAACAAATGAGTAGAAATGCTACTTCGGTAAGTATTTACCTAAGAGCTAATAGGATTTTGGATTAGTCATTAGATACAAAGTTTACACCAGAGGACTCTGGCTTTCACTGTGTGAAGTTCTGCTGCTTTTACTACAATTCCTTGTGAGCCTAAATCGACCCTGCTGTTACAAGCGTTGTGAGCTTGATGGAAATTGAAGCAGTGCAAATGAGGACTGGTATCTTGTGCACAAGCAGTATGAAAGAAGGAGATAAAGTTGAAAAACTAACTATAGTGAACACAGGAAGGGTGCTATCAGTGGCCTTAGGCTGTGAAAAATGAACCCTTAAGTTTCTTTAGAAATATTATGCATGTAATGGTAGTAGCTGTTATCCAAGGGCTCCTCTGAAAAATAGTGTTTGGTAGCTGAGAATGTGCTCTATCAGATAGTGTTATTGTGCTCTTTATATCTGTTGTAGTTTCCATGGAAATAAATAGGAGGCATTACTTTCAGAATGACCTCTTCTGTCCACAGGTGGGCAAACTGTGATTACATCTAAGAGTTAGGAATTATATAGCACAGAATTAGGAGTTACTGTAAGGAGAAGTGTAAATTTTTTAAATTTTAGGAAGGTTTTGGCTGCACCTTGCATCTTTTGACTCAAGCAAGGGCTTAAATTAAATTGGATTCAGTCTGGAAATCTGCCTAGCTGAAATTCCAGAGCCTGAAGCCTCCACAGGGTTAGATCAGCAGTGATTTTGACAGTATTAAATGTAGATCAATCAAAAGAATTCATAAACTTGATCCCAATTCCCTTGTTATTGTGGGAAATTGCCTTTATTATAATATCTTCACAAATGTAAGGTATAAATACCTTTCTCCTGTTGGCTGAGAGGTGGAACAGAAGCTCTTATCAGAAGAGAATGAGAAAATGTATACTACCTGTCTGCATATTTGTTTAACTGGGGAAGCAGGGGAGGGACACATTTATTTTTGTTGTGGTAGCTTTCTGTTTGCTTATTTTATTTATTCATTGATCTTCCCTTTTTCCTTCATCAGTTAATTTTTGGTATTTATTGGGAAATTTGAGAGATTAAGATAATTTCTCTATAATCCCTCTTTTTTAAATATCTGAGCTATACCAGATTCTTCAGCTTGTATTTGGCTTTCACTTTAACATACAGTATGGAAAATCTTCCTTATCGAATTGGGTGCCTACTTAATCCCTATTTTTGGTGGCTGAGGCATGTTGATTATTTTTTTCTCCTGTGAAATCTTCTGATGAATGGCCTCCACTGCCTAAGAGTTATTGTACCTTTCAGCTCTAGACCAGGTGGAGTGCTGCACTGCTGCATTTCAGAACAGATTCTCTAAAACTGCGTTCCCTATTCACAAAAATAGAAAAGGCAGCTCTTGCAGGCATGCATGACAATAAAGTGAGGAGATGAGTTTTGTAGCTATTTGAAGGAATCAGCAATAAAATCTCCTGAATTAACTCTTTACTAACATATGAGTCTAATTATTATTATTATTATTTATTTATTTTTACTGCTTTGTGCATTGCAGAAAGCAATTGAGATAAATTATTGGTTGTTTGTGGATAAAACTTGAAGAAGATTGCATTGAAAAGCAGCATGGCAAATGACCAGAAAATCTAAATGAAAATAAGCAAATGCTTAGGGCACCCATCCACGGTGGAAAATCTGCATCTTAGGTTGTTCTAAAGGTGTGGAAAGACTTCACTGCATATGGCAATTTGAATGCATTATAGTGAATTGGATGCCAGGTATTAGGTGCTCAAGCTTTGAAATGGTTGTGTTTCTTTAGGTTGGCTTCTAGGATGTGGTATCTGTTGTAGTGGTATTGGAATTCCTTTACCTAAAGAGATTAATACAGCTGGGACTTCAGTTTGATTTTTTTAACTTGATTTTTTTTTGTGTGTGTGTGTGTTTGTTTGTTTGTTTGTTTCTGTTTTATTATTCTAATACCTGAAACTATGTAAGCATTTTCCATGGAGTAAGAAGGTATTTAGAACTCACTGTCTGTGAGACTGGAACTGGCTCAGCTGACATAGAGATGTGCACAGAGATAATCATGCCTGGCGGTTGTATTAACATAGCACAGCCTCATGTGTGTTTGTGTCTCTGAAGGTCTTCCCAGGCATGACTGAGCCATACCTGGCTGGCTTACAGCCTTGGCAGCCCTGTCTGTTATTACAAAATAAGTACTTCTTTGCTCCTGCTGATGTTGCCCAGAGCAGCCAGACTAGAAGAATGAGAAGAGCTTCATCTCAGTTGGGCCAAGAAGGGTTTTTAATATTTGCCTTGGGTTTACGGAAAACTCTTCTCTCTAAGATGTTTCTGCAGAGATGCTTGAGGCTCAACACACTGTCAGTTTTATCAGTATGGTTCTATCAAGAAACTGTCAGTTGCATAAACTCAAGACAGCGTTGCACAGAAGATGCTATTCTACAGGAGGGTGAGAGCTCTGCTGATTTCATATACCCATTGGCATGGATTTTTTCTTGCAAGTGGATGGTACTTTCCTATCCATTGGGACTGCAAATTTAAATTCTGGTTGTCCTTGTTGTGCTCTGATTATTTTATGAAGGGCCTTGCTTTCCAATTTCATGCTGGCATACTAATTTGATAGTTATTTCTTTTCTAATTTCTTATTCTCAAACCTAATGTTTACACTCCCTCTAATTGTTTTTTATTATTACATTTACTGTTTTAAATTCTGGTTTCTCTCAGTACCTTAAGAATCTTGCTGCCAATGCAGCATCTTTGCTACACCACTGTGCACACAGTGTTCACTGTCTACATTTGCATAATGAGCTCAATTTTGTTGGCTGATTACTTTGTGGAAAGAATTGAACATTTAACTGATAATAATTGCAATCTATCAAACTACACAGTCACCTCACAAGTGATCACAGTATGTTTGCTAAAACTTCTGCTGAATTTTATGAGCTCTCATTCTCCATATTGATGTCTGACTAGAAACTTTACCTAACATTCAATTCTATTGGAAGAAAACCCTGGATCTTAACAGGCCACTTGTTTTGATACTATCAAAACCAAGAGATTTCTCAAAAACGAACAAACAAACAACAAAAAAAAGCAGTCATTTGTTAAAGGTAATGGTATATGTTAATATAGTGTTACTTTGAGGCCAACAGAGATAGTCCCCAGCATAGCATATCAGTATTGCATTATGTTGTCAGTGGTTTGGAAGCTTCAAGTCTGCTGTACGTTGAAGGTGATGACAGTTATTCAAGATACAAGAATAATTTCAGTAAGAGACAATGCAGTTTGACTCCAAATGACTTGGCTGAAAACTCATTACATTTTATATTCCTGGGAGTCCAAGAAGTTTGAAGTATCTAGAAAAGACTGTGGTTTCCCCTTGACTCCATGAACTGTACAAAATGAATTTCCTAAGAGTATCTGAATGACTCCCAAGTGGTTTAGACAGATGGTCCAACTGGCTTCATGGGTACATAATTTCCCTTGGAAGGAATTCCTTGCCAAAAGTATATCTATTCCAAACCTTGGTTTCCTATTTTCTAACAAGAAGCCTTTCTTTGTTGATTTAGAGATAGAGCAAAATAGAGATATAACAACTAAATGCCACCTCAAATCAAAATGGGGAATAAACACGTTTGTATGTGAAAGGTGCAGCTAGGAGGTCCATAGCACAGGCTGTGGCAATATACTAAGTTGTTTACAACATGAGGTCTTACAAACCAAGAAAAGGTTAATCTAAGAAAGACTTATGAATGAAAATTGTGCTGCAAGATGTTGTCTTGATAATTCCCTGAAATGTACTTTATCTAAACAATCAAGAATTTAGAGGAGAAGGAAATTCAATTAGATGAATGCAAATATGACAAAATGGGCCCAATTAGTTAAATGACTACATTATCTTTTTTCATCTTTTTTACTGCCTTGCTTGAACCTTTCATCTTCAACTCTAGAGAACAGCTGACATATGGATTTTGTTATTCAGCTCTCCTTCTCCTTTCAATTAATGTTTGCTTTACCAGCATGATTAGACCCTCAGCATCCTGTTTTACCAAAAATATTACTTTCTTACAGCAGTGACCTTACATGCAGACATGGTGCAGAGGGATGCTGCCATATAGATAGATCTTTGTGTTGGCTTATAAATGTCTGTATTAATTTAAAGGAACATTTTTAAAGCGGAGTCCATTTTAAATGCAGCTAGTTCCCACAAAATGGATGAATATGATACCATGATGTTCTCTGACTTAGAACATGAGAAAGTACCAAGAGCAGATAAAAGCTTTTGAGAGAAAAGAAAAACATGGATTTCTTTTAAATGGTTAATGTTCATTGGTGGTTTTTTGTTTTTACTATATTTATTTCTTTAAAAGTCTACCATAGAAATGCCTGCTTTCCCCATTCACGGTTCTAGGGTAATTTTATGTGTTCTCCTTGTCTT
>PPHD01016208.1:0-15685 GCA_002909625.1 Bambusicola thoracicus
AGAGCAAGGAAGCAGGATTTGCTCCATATTTTAGTTTGTTTGCTTTTGTTTTTAGCCAAAGTTATCTAACTTCCAATTTTTTTTTAATATACATTTTATTTAGCCTAAATGAGGAGCAGAAAAGTGGCTCCAAAATTCAAAAAATTAACAACATCTTTAGATATTACAGGATCATTTTTGATTTTTGTTCTAAGGCAAGCATTCAGCTAAGAATACATAACGAGCTACTACTGACAAGAGTAAGTCCCATCAGTACGTGCTTTCTCATAACGCATCAATGATCCAAGCACATACAAAAAACTGATTTTAGCATTAGTAAAGTTTATTCATGCATTAATCAGTTAGCTGCACGAAAAGATCATATTATTGTAAAAAGAAAAAAAGCTTTTGTATAAAATCTGTTGTGTCTTTATCATTAAAATTCAGTATATGTTCTTTTTCACTTTGAACTTCATTATTCTGCTAAATGTTCTTGCATGTTAGACTATTGTGGGAACAATAAAAACCACTTGATTTGTTAAATATTGACGAAATGAAGTAACAATCCAATACTGAAATTGCACTGCACAGCAGAGAACAGTATTATTTATGATACAAAAGTAAAGATAGTTCTTTACATTCTCTCTGCAAGGGTTTTTCACAGATCTAATTCTCTCATTGAGAAAGGCAAAAGGTCTTACTTGTGTCAAGAAACTCAGCTGTGATGTTTCTCCTTTTACATGGGTATTTTTTCTGTAGTTTGTGTTCAGACAAGGTAACTGCCATCCTTTTCAGAATAGGATAGTAGGAAGTAATCAATATTTCCAAAAAAGTCTTTGGGAACATACTGCTTTTGTGATTTATGGTGTCTTTTGATACTCCTGAAAAGTGTTTGTTCTCTTCAATAATCTAGCCAGAGACTTGACCCTGTAATTCCTTTAAAATGAATGACTTCTTTAATTCTTCTTTCCTGAGTACAGTTGTATGAGAACAAATATTTCAGGGATATGTGCTGACTGAAAGGGTTCCTGATACTCTGAGCAACGGAGGTACTCTTTATTGCTTCCTTTGTGACATGTTCATGGAGAAAAAAGTCTAAATTATTTGTTGATGCATAGAATTGAATAAAAAATAACAGAGAAAAAGTTTCCAAAACACCTGACTTTGCATGCAATTTCTTGCTTAATGGAAATAAACTACAATGTAATCACTAGTATTTTAAAGAGTTCTTCTTCATGTACTATTGTGCATTGACCCAGTTGTGAAATGTTGAAGTGGGGTAAATTAGTACAAGTAGAAAACTGTTGTTATGTAGTTGTACAGCTTCTAGCACCAACCAATCTAGTTTAGAGTTAACGAATATATTACTGTATGGCTCTGTGTTGTGTATATTAAGACAAAATCTCTTCAAACTAGAATAGAATGTAAAAAAATCAGTATTCAGTACCAGCTGTATTCTTATAAGAGCAGAACATTTTCTAAACATGATTTTTATGCTAAGTGTTCAGGTCAGCAGTGTCAAATCTGGATGCTAAAATATATTTGTAGAAAAAATGAAGTTTGATTTCTCAGAACTTTCTTTTCACTCTTTTGCTTCTACGGTTCTAAAGAAGCACAAAAAAGTAGATTTCATGTCTGAGTTCTTGAAATCACCTAACAACTTATTTCTGAGAACTGCCTTTCCCTTAGTGGGGAAATATTTTGTATAAATGAAAGAAAGCTGCCTGTACTTCCCCTGTTTACTAGTATGCATGGGATAGTTACTGTGCATTTCACATGACCTGGTGGATGCTCCTGTCATCTTAACCACTGTTGTCAGCACCAGAGCTGACATGGTCTTTAATTTCACCCAGCACTTGTAGTATCCAAGAGTTTCTTGTTTACTGAAAAATGACTTCTCTTTAGATCAAAGTGAAACCAAAACAAAGTAAAATACATTTAAAAATGTCATTTCTATGAAAATGAAAAGACTTGGGAGTGATTGTGACCTTAATGAGATATTTTATACGAGCAGAATTCCCAGTAGCTCAACAAATTCCTGCTAAGTATCTCTTTTCGGTCACAGATTTTTGTTCCTTCATCCTCTCTTAGTTTAATCTATTATTTCATGGTGATTTGAGTCACTCCTTTGTGTTTGGAGTATGAAGAAGTACAATACAATTGATTTCATGACTAGCTCTCCTCAATATATGCATACCTCAAGTTCTTTGAGAATTGAAAGTAGTTTCTTTGGCATTTTCTAGAAATGGTTGCAAAGAGACTGTTATTTTCCACAGAAGAAAAGGATTAATTGATCTATTTTTTCCAGTGTTTTCCTTATTTTTATAATTTCAAGAAAAATAACTTCAGCTTAAAATATTTTTTTTTTAATTTCTGCATCTGAACCTGCAAGTATTGTTTTTGTGTATAAAAAAAAATGATATGACTGATTATAATAGAGGGATTGGTTTAGATTTGTGGTGACTGAAGCAGATTTGTGAGCTATAAGGGCTATCAAAAATATGTACAGCTGCACATGATTTAGTAATTAGCAGTGTCCACAGCATCTATCTCTGGCAGATGTTTCAAATGTTGCTAATTTTAAATTGAATCAAAAATAATGATGTATGCAAAAGAATGCTCTGGTCTTGTAAAATGTAAATATACCAACTTATATTTTTAAAGCATATAGAAGATTTGCAAGAAAAAATGTTTAAAAAAATCTTAAGTAAGTAGAAAAATGAAGTGCATTCATGATAATCTGTGTTTGAAAAGTGTATTATTTTGTCAGAGAAAATAAATATCCTACTTTGAGGTTTTATATACTTGGTTGATGTATCCTTGGGCACAATAAAACATACCTTTATGATTCTCAGTCTTACTGTTTCTAAGATATATGAATGTTAAAACATCTTTTTATGATTCTGTGATTCTAAGTCTTACTCTTTCTAACACATATAAATGTTTGTGAGCATTTCAAAGAACCGCCAGGTCCAAACACTGATTCTAACCTTCAAGGTATTGTATACAAGTCTGATTTACTACAGCATTTATGGAAGATCATAAATGATAAATAAAATATTTCTACTAAAACTTGCATTTCCTAATGGCACTACTGCAAACTATTCAGTAGATATCAGGTGTTAAGAAGCCAATGTAGGATGATTTTGTTTTCTCATATGAATAATTTGCAGTCTTTTAGATCAGATTATTGTGTTAAGCATGTTGATGCATCCTTCCCTTATTGCCATTACGAGTCTGAAGTGAGAAATTGTAATGATGTCTGAAGAGTATTTTTTGTGCGCTTTGTTTTTGTTTTGAGTGTGAATACTTGATGATTCTCCTGAAAGCTGTGTAAAGAAGGGAAAGATACTCTTACTTAACTAGGTTTCCCATTTTTTTCAGAACATTTCTGGTATTTTATGGCTCTGAGTACAATGTTTGACACTATATACAATTCAGTATGAAAAATGTGAAGATAGGAGTCAGGTCAGAATAAATGCCAGAAAATAACAAACTATTTTTTTTTTAATCCAATCTAATTTTCAGACTTTTGACTTGACTTCCCTCTGGATTTTAATTTCTGTATAAGAGGAGAAAGGCAGAAAGAGTAGAGGAAAATTAATTTTAAAAGGATTTAAGTGTACCTTTCCCTTATGATTCACAAGCGATGGGAGAGTTACCTTCCATTATCTTTGCTTCTTATCTCTAGATTGCGTCTCCCTGAAGGCAACTTGTGCTTGAAAGAAGATAAAGCATATGATTAATTTACCTACAAATACTATATCAAAGTTATTTGTTTCTTGGTTTTGTTTTTGTCTTTCCAGAAAACTCGCAACATATTAGTTTTCTTCTCATTGTAAATGGGCTTCCTGAACACTCAGCTCATTTGTGTTAAAGCTTCTCTCTCCAATCTTTTATTAGCTATTTTAAATGTAGCAGATAATATCATGCTTGAATCAGTTTTCTAACACAGAATGTTGCCAAAAAAAAACAAAATCCTTACAGTACCATTCCTTATAGAGCCACTACTATCTATCTGTTTGCAAAGTCAATCGAGTTGACGCCCACATATATTTGGTCACTTATTTATTGTTTGATATGTAAGAATAAAATCAGATTTAAAAGGTAAATGTATGCTACTTCATATAATTTGTTCATTAAAATATTACAATTAAGGTAGAGCACCTTTCATTTACACTTTGATAAGTCAGAAGTAATTCCATTTAACATACATGAATTACACAGGGGTAAGCCCAGTGCCCTACACAATTCAGAGCAGAGAACTGTATGAAGCATATGAAGAATAAATGACTCATATATTTAGTAGACTGTGCACGACTTGCCTAAACAAAATGTTTTCTTTGACTTCTACTGACTTAGCACTGTCCTGAGTTTACATATCCAGTCTGCTTTGCTGTATGCTGGCTTTCAGTATGAAAGTGAGAAAGAAAAATTTAACAGACTATTTGCAGAACTAGCTGCATCCTTCAGTGGCAGAGTGGATAGCATTAGCAGTAATCCTTCAGCTCCAGTAGGAGCTCTCTGCAGATCCACAGAAACTCTGAGCTAACCTTACTGAAGAATATTCTTTTCATCTTCACTTTCTGCCGTGAGTTGCAGAGCTACTTTACGGACGATGCTGTCCTTGGTTATGACACTTATGGTTTAACCAGCATCTGCAGAGAAAAGGTGGTAAATAGAAGCATCTAAAAAGTCAACAGAGGTCTACAGAATTTGCTTTAAAAATATAGAGAAATTGCTAAAGAGAAACAATCCCAAAGAGATTATTTTTTTTCTATTAAAATCCATAATTAAAAATAATTAAGTACAATATTAAGACTTATTTAAAAGTCTTAATGTAGATACCTATCTATATTGGATAAAGATACCTGGTAAATGTGGAAGGCTAACTTCTGAAGACAAAATTTTGCATACATCTCTGAAATTTCAAACTGCATTTAAGTTAAACTGAACTTACACGCTCCAGGTGCTGAAAAGTTTGTCTTCTGTACTTTGCATGGATTTTGGATTTTTATTTTGGGCTGTGCTATGTTTTCCTTCAACCTTTCATAGATTTCATTTTGCCTTGAATTCAGTCAAATATATTTTGGTTTTCATTTCATACCAGTATATATATTCTGAGAAAGAAAGGGAGGGAGGGAGGAAGGAAGGAAAGAAGGAAGAAAGGAAGGAAATAACTAACACTTGGTCACACTCCCATCAAAACTCCTGAGTTTTGTCTGTTTTGATACCAAATCAACACATTTAAAGTCATAGATAAATTCTTAAATTTTTTTCTCAATTATGTACCATATTTCTACAAATATTATCTAGCCTAAATGACTGCAACTTGATAAGTAATGACAATACACTGAGCACTGTAGCATTGTACAAGACATAGTATGTATACACTGTTTACACCACAGACTCCCAGTTTATTTTGATGAGCTCTTGTTATATAAGAAAACCTGAGAACCTTTCTCAGTTTTCCTATGAAAATTGAACATTTCTATTCAACTCTTTTTATAATCAATTATAACAGTGGAATCGGGCAGGTTGCAACGAAGATATCACAAACTAGTTACTACAGTTACTGAAGTGTGATCTTCGTGGCACTTTCATATGATTCTGTGAACATCTGCTTTTAATATTCTCGTACTTCCCTGCTTTTCAAAATGTGAAGTTTTTTGCATATTATGTTCTGCAGTGAGCAAAGCCGTCAATTTTGAGCATCTTTTTCACATTTGCTGCAGAACGAAATCATTTTCTTTTCTCATCAAACAATCTGTATAATTAGAGTACTTTATAGCTATTTGTATCAAACAATTAGTGTATTAACTGCTGAGAGTTGGACTATACTATTGAGCATGTAAGCAAAATTTTATAAATGTGATTACATTCTTGAAAATGTAATGAACAGGAATGGTATTTCTACAGACAATGAATTCTTTTCTCCACAGCTTAACAACAAAGCTTTCTGATTTTCATTATAGATAGTCAGTTGTTTATCCTCAGGGGATATTTCTCTTTTCTGTATCTTAAATTTTCTCTTTATATTTGAAAGATCTAATTCTGATCTGACTTATTTATATTTTATTCTAAAGAAAATCAATTGATTTCAAAAAAAGTCTATCTGCATTTATGAAGCCATAAGTAAGAGCTTATTGTGGCCAAGAGTCTTTTGAAGATCCTTTGAGGGTTCACTGAAAGTTAGTCTTGTTTTGCTACCATGGTTTCATAAATAAATGTGATGCATAGCGAGCAATTATCTGAGTTTGTTGACAAATGCTTAGCATATTATTATAATCATTGGGGATTTTAGAACATATCTGATGTGTGTCATGCTCTTGTACATGAACAACATGTATGATCTGTTAGTTAACTAAACTGAGAGAGCTGTATTCTGCTTTTAATGGGACAAGCCTCAAGTCAGTTATTATAGACTTCACTTGCAAACTTACTGCTTCCCCACCCTGCAGAAATAGAAACTGTATAGACTCAATGTTGATGGATGTCTCAGGCCCTCAGGCAAACAATGCCCTTAAGATCATAGAATTTGCTGACCATGGTGATAATTGGGGTTCTTCAAAACAGAAATATCCAGCTACTCTACAGTAACACTGAAACTAGCTCATGAAGAGGAACAGTATTATCTGTATACGCTTTTTGATCTATAAGAATGAAATGATCTTTTTCCAATTTTATATATGGAATTCATTAAACATGCTGATATTTATCTCCTTCTGAATGAAGGACTGGGAAACTGGAGCTTTTGGGGTTTGTGGAGTGGAGTTTGGCAAAGACAGTGCAGGAAGGAGAACATAAAGGATATTCCATCATGTACTCCTTTCTTCAATCTCCGTTTTGATTTCATGAAATGTAACAATTCAGTTCAAGGCAGATAGGTGATCACATAAGTAGTCTTTACTATGAGACCTAAAGGCCTTACACAGATATACAGATCTGTGTGGCTTCCCTTCTACACAGAGATGAGATAGAGTTATGCCCTATGCTTTCTTGCTCCATGACTTCTCATGTAAGTGAAAAAGAGTACAAATTAGATAGGAACTGCAGAATATTTAGAAAAGTGGCTAATCTGAATAAAAAAGGCAAAAACTCTGTGAAATATACAGAGGAGCAGACACAGCCCAGAGAGAGCACACAGTCATGAGCAGAATAAGGAAAAGCATCAGATGGTATGTGGTGATATTTAAAAGAAGACTCTCTTCAGTACATTTTAAAAGGAACTGATGCAAAACTCCTACGGCAAATGCAGAACTAGTTCAAATTAAAGAGAATTCCAACATCTGCCAGAGTTCATAGAAAAAAATAAGTCAAAATGTAGGCCTGTTTTTAAGTTACTTTGAAATTTGTCCAGTGAACAAAAAACAGAATAGGAGGACAGTCAGCTGGATTGACACTTTCTTTAGGAGACATGCTGAAAAGTATTATAATTCTGGGAAAACTTTCATCATATTTAGTTTCTTCAGCCATCTCCAATTCTTAATCTCTATGTTAATAGCTTGCAAGGAAGTGAAGAGCCTGGGGTCTTTTAATGGTAATAGAAAAAAGCCATATTTACAGGTCAACCAGCCATTACAAGGATTTCCTTGAGGTGCCTCATTTTTTAAGTGAATGTAGTCAACCTGATAAATTGTCAATCTATAATATTATTTAAAATTTTATGAATTCATTAATGTTTTTAACTGAGATAGAAAATTTATGTGCAGAAATTATTTTCATAGAGTCATGGAAGCATAGAATCACCAAGGTTGGAAAAGACCCACAGGATCACCCAGTCCAACCATCCACCCATCACCAGTAGTTCTCACTAAACCATGTCCGTCAATACAATGTCCAAATGTTCTTGAACACCTACAGGGATGGTGACTCCACCACTCCCTGGGCAGATCATTCCAGTGCCTCTTTCAGAGAAGTAGTATTTCCTAACATCCAGCCTGAATCTTCCCTGGTACAGCTTAAAGCCATTCCCTCTAGTCCAATCACTAGTTACACAAGAGAAGAGGCCGACCACCAGCTCACTACAACCGCCTTTCAGGTATTTATACAGAGCAATAAGGTCTCCCCCAAGCCTCCTCTTCTCCAAACTGAACAATCCCAGCTCCTTCAGCCAATCCTCATAAGGCCTGTGCTCCAGACCCCTCACCAGCTTTGTTGCCCTTCTCTGGACCTGCCCCAGGGCCTCGACGTCTTTCTTGCAGTGAGGGGCCCAAAACCGGACACAGTACTCTTGGTGCAGCCTCAGCAGTGCTGAGTACAGGGGGACAATTACTTCCTTGTTCCTGCTGGCAATGCTATTTCTGATGCAAGCCAGGATGCCATTGGCCCTCTTGGCCACCTGGGCACACTGCTGGCTCATGTTCAGCCAAGGATCAACCAATACCTCAGGTTCGTTTGCTCTACACAGTCTTCCAGCCACTCTGCCCCAAGCCTGTAATGTTGCCTAGGGTTGTTGTGGCCAAAGTGAAGGACCCGGCACTTGGTCTTGTTGAACCTCACCCCATTGGCTTCAGCCCAGCTATCCAGCCTGTCCAGATCCCTCTGTAGGGCCTTGCTACCCCTAGGTAGATTGACACTTCCAGCCAACTTGATGTCATCTGCAAACTTACTGTGGGTGCACTCAATGCCCTCATCCAGGTCATCAATAAAGATATTCAAGAGGACAGATCCCAGCACTGACCCCTGGGGAACACCACTCATGACTGGTTGCCAGCTGGATTTAACTCCATTCACCACCACTCTCTGGGCCTGGCCCTCCAGCCAGTTCCTCACCCAGACAAGAGTGTACCTGTTCAAGCCACGGGGTGCCAGCTTCAGCAGGAGAATACTTGGGAGACAGTGTCACAGACTTTGCTGAATTCTAGGTAGCCTTTCCCTCATCCACTGGTCACTAGGTCATAGAAGGAGATCAGGTTGGTCAAGCAGGACCTGCCCTTCATGAACCCATATATTTTATCATGTATAGTTTTTATTTCCTATTTATATTTATTTCAAATAAATTTCTAAGCTGTTAATATTGCATAATTACATACAAACTTGACATTGTTTACAATTCTGTACCTCTAGGCACTGCAGAAGACAGCTAAAAACAAATACCTGTCCAAACTTTTTGCAAAGCATACAAACGTATAGGCTTTTTATTGGAGGAGAACTGATTCATAAGAAAATTCATGTTTATTCCATAAATGACTATAAGTCTACATCCAAATCTGGAAACTCAATGTCCAGTATTTCAGTCTAATTATATCTTTATTTTTTCTGTCTGTGCAGAAACTAGAATTTAAAGATTACTTAGTGCAGTTTTATTGTACTGTCTGAATTACATGACATCTTCAGACTTCTCTATGGCAGCTGTAAATATACTTTTTAATACTTTATATATTTCAACATACAAAAAGTTGTTGGGGTAAGGAACTCACATCTAGATGTTAAAAACTTGGCTGTAAGGGAGAGTAGGAGAGCTCATGGAAGAGCAAAAGGTTTGAGATTTCATATATAAAGATGCCAGTTCTTACTAATTAAATCCACGTGTTTCAAAATATTGAAAACTGTGAGATACTAAGAAACTCATTCTGTAAGAAAACAAGGATGTTTCTACAGGGATCAATGAGCTGCAGTTGCTGAGCTGAAGCAACTTCTGGTATGTCTCAGAACTACCCTCCTTATTGTGTATGAGAACCTATGTGAGAAAATACTATCACTTTATCTGCTTGGCACAAAAAAAGTCAGTGTAGCCTACTATACACTAACTTCTTTGTACAAATGACAGTTGAAGTAGCAGACTTTTCTTATGCTGTTCCACTTAAGTTTCAGAAAATGATTTTCTTGATGTTCAGAATAATTCAAAATTTAATGAGAAGGACTATCATACAGGTCTAAACCTCAAAAAGCCGGGTCTTAATAAATCAGATTTTGGGAGTAACAGCCTATCTCAGAGAACATAAAAATACACTGTTTTGACTAAGAAATACTTTTTCCCAGCTAATATATGAAACTGAATTCAAATCTTGCCCACAAAAGAAGATAAAGGCTGTTTGATATAATGCAAAACAATAATCTTTTTGCCACTAATGCCAGAATGCTGATACAGGAGTCTTTATTTCCTTTTGCAAAATTTATGTGAAATTTTAAAGGCCTTAGGATGAAACCAAAACCAATTGATAAATCTGCCTTTAAAATCCTACAGACATTGATACAGAGAAAAATTGATGTACCAATTTTGATATTCAATAGTTTTATAGACAGACAGTATCATTAAAATGTACATAAAATACTCTCTTGGATATGTACTGTACATACAAATGATGAAATTTTGCATGAAAGTCTATCTACAGATATCAAATACTTCGATATTTACTCCAAATAACTACTCCGACTACTCCAGATTTTGTTATGATTCAGAACAGAAGGATTTTCAGATTTTCTTTGCAGTTCAGCATTACTGTAGCCCAGTCAAAAGAATTTCTATCACACCTAGCAAAAGCCACAGGGCATCATGTGATACAGGGCTAGGGTGTGGAACTGACATGATCTGGGTGGCAATGGTCACGTCAGCTGCCTTGAGGATGAGTGAATACAGCTTCCTGGCTGAGCTGTGGCTGCGCATTACCATCACTAGTGTGAGATGCATTAAGGAAGAGTACGAAAATAAACCCAGGACTGAAGAGGAACCATTCCCCACCACTGAGTAAAGAACCTGTGACATGGATGGTTCGTTAAGAAAGACTGGAGCCACTAACTGTTGGACCCAGAATGATGATGGAAGGGTGAAAATAACCCCTGAGAACAAGGAGGTGGGAATAGGGCTTTCTGTATAACAATTAAGGATATCGTAATCATTTTTTTTTTTTTTTTTATCAATTGTCAACATCAGTCTGGGCTATGAGTGTAATTACTATTAATGTTGGATTAATAAAACCTGTGTTAGCTTTTCATAGAAAAATTGGATCTGAGAATGGCTTAGGTTGGAATGGACCTCAGGGGTCAACAAGTTCCAATTCCACTTCCAGAGACAGCGCTGCCAGTTGCTAGATTAAATACTAGACTGTGTTGCCCAGAGTCCCATCTAACCAAGCCAGGGACAGGGCATTCACAACTTGTTCTGGGCAACTTGTTCCAGCACCTCACCATTCTCTCAGTAAAAAAAAAAAACAACAACCTCCCCCTGACATCAAATCTAAATCTCTCTTCCTTTAGTTCAAAACCATTTCCCTTTGTCTTATCACTATCTGCCCATGTAAGAAGTTGATTTCCCACAAGTTTATAAATTCCCTTTAAATATTGGAAGGCTGCAATGAGGTCTCTCAGCAGCATTCCCTTCTCCAAACTGAACATGCCCAGTTCCTTCAGGCTATCTTCATAGGAGAGGTGCTCCAGCCCTTTTATTATCTTTGTGGCACTCCTCTGTACACTCTCCAAATGCTCCGCATCTTTCCTGCAATGAGGGTCCCAGACCTGGATGCAATATTCTAACTGCAGCCTCATGAGGACTGAGTATAAGGTGGCAATCTTTGCCATTCTGGACACCCCTCTTCTGGTGGAAGTCAGGATACCACTGGCCTTTGAGGCTGCAAGTGCACACTGCTGGCTCATGTTAAGTTTTTCATCAACCAAGACCCTGAGGGTCTTGGTTATATAGAAGGATTGGTTATAATAGAAGGCCTATTTCTCCCAGTCTGTATACATATCTGGGATTATCTCGACCCAAGTGAAAAACCTTTCACTTTGCTTTATTGAACCTTATTAGGCTTACAGGGGCACAGCTTTCAAGTTTATCAATGTCAGTATGGATGGTATCCCTTACTTCTGATTTATCAATCGCACCACTCAGCTTGGTGTCATCAGCAAATTTGCTGAGGGTGCTCTTGATCCCACCATCTATGTCACCAATAAAGATGTTAAAGAGTACTGGACCCAAGATGGACACCTGGGGGACACCTCTCATTACCAACCTCCACCTGGACATAGAGCCATTGACCACACATTCTGGTAGTGATCTTCCAGCTGATTACTTACCCATCAAATAGTCAACTCTTTAAATTCATAATTCTCCAATTTAGAGATAAGGATGTGGTGAGGGACCATGCCAGAGGCATTGCAGAAGTCCAGGTAGATGGCATCAGTTGTCTTCCCTTTGTCCATTTATTCTATTATTCCATTTCTTCTTCCCTTTCTTGTAAATGGGAGTGATGTTTCCGATTTTCCAGTCCCCGGGGACTTTGCCTGACAGCCACAGCTTTTCAGATATGATGGAGAGTGCCTTGGCAACCATATTAGCGAGTTCCCTTAGGACCCTGGGATGTATGTCATCCTGTCCCATGGACTTACACATTTAGTCTCATGAGTCAGTCTTGCACTTACTCCACCCTTCGAGTGGGGAGGAGTTTGCTCCCCCAGTTCCCACCTAGAGGTACAAGTTCAGGGATGTGATAATCCTGTCTGCCAGTGAAGAGTGTTGCTAAGAACTAATTAAGTACCTCAGCTTTCTTCACATCTGTTGTAGGAAGTTCTCCTTTGTCATTTCGCAGGAGCAGTATGCTTTCTTTGGCCTGCCTTGTTTGACCTATGTACCTGTAGAATCCCTTCTTGGGGTTTTTTGTTGTTGATGTTGTTTGTTTGTTTGTGTGTTTTTAACAGCCCTTGACAAGTTCAGTTCTATCCGTACCTTGGCTTTCCTAATCCTATCTCTGCAAGTCTGGGCAGCATCCCTGTATTCTTCCCAGGTGACACACCCATGTTTCCACTGTCAGTATTTGCCCTTCTTTGACCAGCAGGTCCTTGCCAAGCCATGCCGGTTTTACATCTCCCATGCCTGCTTTCCTATTATGAGGGATAGAGAGCTCTTGTGCTCTCATAAAGATGTTAAAGAGTAGCCAGCTTTTTTCTACTTCTCTTTCTCTAATGACTTCTTCCCAGGAGATCTTGTCCAACAATTCCTAACAGGCTGAAGTTTGCTTTCTTGAAGTTCAGGGTCCTGACTCCACTCTTTGCCAGGCCTATGTTCCTCGAGATCATGAATTCAACCAGGGTGTGGTCGCTGCAGCCCAGGCTGCCTCTGATCTTAATATTTTTAATGATCTCCTCTGCATTGGTGAGCACCAGGTCCAGTAATATTTCACCTCTGGTCAGCCTGTTATCATCAGTCTGCTATCAAGCAGAAAGTTATCATCAATGGATAACTGACATTTTAATTATATCATTAGGATTTAATTAGACCAGCTATGAATTTTTGTCTCCACCCAAAACAATATTTTGAGCATAAAACTAGGTATATTTGGTCTTCATATAGCCATTTAATTACAGTTCTTTTCAAAAGCAAGGCATTTTTAGTGGTTCTAGGTACTTCAAAAATAATTTTGTACACAACTAAGATATGTTTAATCTGAATAACTGAGTATTTACTGAAGAATACATTCTTTCATATGTATTAAAAAAAAGAAAAAAAAGTAGAAACAGATGTTTTCTGCTCACCTTGCTAAAATACAAATCTGCTGTACATATGTTTTATTTTCATAAAGGGGAAGAATGTACATTGTCAACACATTCACTTCCACGGGCCCCATCTGAGATACCCTGTGGCCTGAGTCAATATAAGTAGGTGGTTCGATTTTTTGTTTATTTTATTTTTTTCTGTTTATTAGAAAGCTAAATAAAAAGACAGGGTGGTTAAGAGTTGTTTTGCAAGCATAAATCTTTAACCTTGGATGCCTCTCAGAAATGTCTTAGCATTATTTGGTAAACAAAAAAAAAAAAATCAAATAATTTGGCAGAGGTTTAGTTATGTATTGTGCTTTTTACTTATTTCTCCATGTAACATAAAAATAATAATAATAATAATAAAATTGAAGTTGGTGGACTTGTCTTTGTCTTAGAAAGATTCCAGTGGTCACTGCATGTCTTCAGTCACATATCTCTTTCAGTCACTTAACACAACTGACACATTGCTGAGCTAAGTTTTGTATTGCATTTTGATCTTGACAGCAGTTCAATTATTATGTGTCCTGTGTTATTTATACACTAACTTCAATTTGGTGTGTTTTATTATCTTGCTATTAATTTTATTGTGAACAGAATACCAGTAGAGCTGTCATTCTAATTAGGATAGCTGTTAACTCTAACAGTAAATAAAACTTCATACTGAAAAAAGAAAATTGTATGAGATTTAATTCTGTGATGGAGAATTGCATATTTAATGGACTGAATGCAATCTGTAGATCATTCAGCTTGTATAGTTTGTAGTGTGTTTTAAGTCCATTTTGAAAGTTTCATATATTCAAAAATAGCCCAAAATGAAAATCAGGGCATGACTATTTGACACAATATATTTCAGTTTATGAGATTCTTGCATGAGCTGCTTGAACTCTTGTAGCAGACTACTAAAGATGTAATGCAGGAGACTTCTGCTACAACACAAGTGACAGTAGGGTTTTTTGATTTAGAAGAAGTGAGTTTACAGGTTGAATTTTATTAGGAGTATTACATGATTTCCAGTGCCTGCACAGCTTCTTAGCTTTATAGTTCTCACATCTTGCCCATAGCTCTCAGCTGTTAAAGACAAAAGCTACACTTAACTTTCCTATTAAAATCACACCTGGGTAATATGGCAAGGCTGGACAGCCCTAGGAATTATTTCAGGCCTTGAAAAATAGCCATTTAGTGTGTCACTTATGAAGATATGTTACTACAATAGCAAAAATATAAGGAAATACATGCATAGTACTATATCACTGTGGATATACTCTGTTTCTTCTAGCAGAGAATATTATTTTTCTCTTCTTTTCACTGATATTTTCTGCCTCAGTGTCACTAATTAAAAAATAAACTGAAAAATCAGAATTCTGGAAAATGACAAATGTTTTGAAGAGCTTATCTTTGAGAAAACTTAATGGGATCTGATTTGCCAGAGCAAATTTGCCTTTGGTTTGGTAGCAGTCCTGTTACTGAATATTGACTCATCATTTGAAAGGTCCTCTCACATTAAGAGTTTATATTTTCCGTATTTGTTCATTTGCTTCATAAAACTGTATATAAATATACTAAATGGAATCAGAACCTAGCACAAGTAAGAGTTTATATAATGTACAGTGTTTCTCAGATCTGTTTCTGAAAAAAATACCCTTCTAAGACACATCAGAAGAGTCCTTGTTTCCTTTTCTTCACCAAATATGAAATAGGGAAAGGAAAGAGAACTGGCTGAGGTCCCACCTTAGGAAAATAAGGTAAGAAGACAGAGAGCATGCCTGGAAGACAAGAAGATGCGGAAAAGAAACAATAAATGTAAGAACAATCCCTTGAAAGTACACACTGTATCATAGAAAGTCTTAAATGTAGTTTTAATTTGACATATAGCAGCAAGCAGTGCAGTTCATTAAACAAATTTCTGTCCAGTGAAGAAACAGAATCCTCCAGATATAAGCATTATTTTCATTTGGATAACAAAGTGAAATAAGAATGAGATTTGCTCTTAATTTTCACAGATTAGCTTCTGAAGAATCTAAAAGGAAAAAAAAAAAAAATTGAATGAGCATTGTCCACTTTATCTTCTTCATATTTCATTATGTTTCTCATTTTTACTGATTTTCCTTTCCATATATTCCATCTTTCATATATTCCATCTTCTGTTAATTCTTCTATTTAGCCTTAAGCTATGAAACGCTGCATAACTAACCTACCGAAAAAAAAAAAAAAAAAAAAAAAAAAAAAA
>PPHD01016209.1:0-15684 GCA_002909625.1 Bambusicola thoracicus
AAATATCAGTCTGTTTTCTCAGCTAGTGAAATATCTTTGTGAGAGGTTAACTGACTATAGAAATAATCAAATGTAGCACAGTAGGGGAAAAAATAGCTTGTGTATGTATGTATATCTATATATAGATGGTAGAATATAGACTATATAGCTATGTGGCTATTCTTGTCCAGTTTTTTCCTTCTTTTGGGAATACTCATGCAAATCCCACAGGAATGGCAGAGCTCATCTTCATCAGCTGCTGAATTTTGCTGGGAAAGCTCATAAGAAATGTGATTCCCGTATTTCCCAGGCGGGGCTGTGTGTAGCTGTATGCTTTCCTCCATGTTTCTGTGGAGTTAACCTACCTGTCAATTCCCAGAATGTCACTGCAATGGAGGAAGACCTTCAACTATTGCACACTAGCATACCTGCACTGAGATTGATTTGCTCCTGTTGAGGATAAGCTCTGTGGTGCTTCATAGTCTTCATCTGACTTTGTTTATGCATCTAACTATCATTAAGGCTTTTAGAAGCTGTTCTCACATCACTTAGGTATTTCAATGTGATCGTGATTTTCTCCCCAGTGCAATTGTATATCATTATGTCATTTCTTTTCCTCTTGCCTTTTGGTTTTCTGAGTGATCTAAAAGTTTCACTGCCAAGGAGAACAAGAAAGATGAGGCCAATTTACCCTGTTCTTTGATCTCTAATAAATTGGAGCCAGTAAATTATATCTGCTAGGAATTCTTGTGTGTACTGTATCTTCCAGGAAACCATGCTGAGACTTCTATTACAATTGAAGGGGAAAAGTATGCTGGAATTAGCCTATCATTGTCTGCATTTGATCAGGAAATATATGGTTTAAAACTTATTTACTTTTCAGGAAAGACTTTTCAGATCCCAAAGCAAGAGGAGAGAGTACAGAGATTAATAGGAGGAAAACACATGAGCTGTCTTTGTTACTCTGCATGCATGTGTGTATCTTTGTAGACAGAACCAACAGGGTGATACTCACCTAGACAGATGCTGTGAAGAATCTGGAATACAGAAGGACTTTTTTTGACATGAAAAACAGAAATTGCGCAAAACATGATATTGGGTGGCAAAGTCATTTTCAGGGCACAGAGACTTTGGAATAATGTCTTGTACTTAGGGTGGAAATTTCTTCATAGTCGCTGTAGAGTGCTGCATACAAATACATCTGTAGATCTTTGGCCGGTTTGTACAATTGACTTTGTAGCAATGTGGGGTGGGGGGGAGTAAAAGAAATTTAGTCCTGGAAAGGATTCTCCATTTGTGTGTATATATTTACACACATGCTTATGTACACACACAGAGCCCTCTACATATAAATGGTCAAGCGTGTGTAGGTTTAGGCAAGAAAGTTTGCCTTTTTAAATCATTAAAAAAGAAATGTACCCCCATGATTAAGTCTGAAAAACACTTTGGGAAACTTTGACAGTGAGAGTTTTTTAGGCCCAGATTAGTACAGAACGCCTAAGAGCAGTGAGATGTGGATTTTGGAAGTGACTGTGTGTGGAATCCTCAGTTTATTTGGCTGTGTGTCTTGGCTACTCGAGGAAAAAACAGTGCTGGTGCCATCCTTTTGATTTTGTAAAATAATTGCATTTCCCCCCATTCTGGAGAGTCCACTGAATCCGGGTTCAAGGAGTGGTAGAGGAAACTTTGTGCTGCTTAGTACCTATATGGGATTTCTTCTCTTTTGTGTTTAAAAGGAGAAGATGAGCAAATCCCACAGGAGCAGCAGAGCCCAAATGCCATGACCAACTGTTGTGGTTGGTCTTGCCAACCTTCCATGTGATCTCAGGAAAGGGAACCCCGTGTTGGCCTTGGAGCTGAAAGGTGGCACAAATTACAATCTCTATGAGCCTTCAGCTCATTACCCTACTCAAGGCTCTTGCTGTTTCTGCTTAAAGTGAGACTTGTGATGTTAGGGGAAATCTTGTATATCTTGGCAGCTTAGGCTTCTCCCTGAGGTCTGTGTTAAACAAGATCCAGTTGTCCCATGCACAACATCGTCTATGCTTGTGCAGGAGCATTAGGGCTTGATTATTATCTAGGTTGTGGTCACTAGATGGCAACATGATCACACACGCAGCAGGATTCCCATTTCCTTTGGAAGGCTGTGGAGGAACTGAGAGGATAGGATGATTGTCTTCAACTTTCTCGATGTGTTGAAGCTTTAGATTGCAGACAGTGAAAGCAGCCTTACAGGTGTGCTATGTCTGCATCTGCAACTTACTTATTGCCACATTCTTCCTGTGTTCAAAAAGTCTTATCAACTGCCTGTAGGGATTTCTGCAGGGTGGAAGGAAACTCAAGTCAAATAACTGGTGTGTGTGTTTGTTTTTAAGTTATTCTCAGCATGGTACTGTTAAAACATAGCTCTGTTCTCTCTCTGAGTGAATACAGTTTTCTGTGTAAGTGCAGTTATGTAACAATTGCTATCTTGTACCCCTATACCCAGCAGAGCAGTCCCTCTGGGTATCAAGGCCAAGGATTCAAGCCTTCCTGTAGGCTATTGATATACTTTGCCAAACTCTAGTTTAGCTCACTGGGAAGGTGATCATTTCATTTTCACTTGCAGGACAGCATTTTGCAAAGACTTGAAGATTCTGCTTGCTGTAATAGCAGTGCTCTCTTAGACCCTGCTGAGAGGGTGTTATGGGTTAGTAATGGCTGTTGTTGATGGTGGAAATATGCAATGAACAGACTGATACAAAACTACCATCGCAACCATGTATTTTCATCTGCATCAAACTTGTTCCTACCCTTCTAAGCTATGGGGTCAGAATATAGGATAATGTTCAGTCATAATGAAATGAATATGAGTCTCTTGAGATAACTCATGTCTTTATATAACATTAGCATTATTTGTTTGGCTGAAGAACATTGGTGCTTCTGTTTTAAGATGCGTCAGGATGTTAATCCATTTTCTGGAGTACCACATACCTCCTAAACAATCTTAGACATGTCTCCTGTTTCCAAAGGAAACATCAAGGGAATGAACATTCATTAGCTGTCTGTTTACAGTAAGTAGATTGCAAAACACTGGCAGTGTCTGGGCACTTTTGTGCCAGCTGACTTGGGAACCTTTGGTGGCTGATCCTTTCAGAGTGATTGAGATTGATGGGAAATGATTTCAGGGATAGGGTGCCTGAGTCTGTTATCAGCTATAGGAGCAATACCTTCCAACACTGAATTAGTCACCGAGTAAGTGTAATTTCTCTGCACTGATACCCCGCCATCAACCCATAGTGTTTTGTAAAGAAAAATGTCAGCTACACTGTGCAATGGAAAGCTGTATTTTTTCCTGTGCTCTTTGCATGTGTCTTTTTCTACAGCTTTAGCAAAGGCAAAAATCATGCTTGCCTGGCCTTCAGTGGGAAGTGTAGGTAGAAAACAGCTATTGCTCTCAAATCTAAGCAGGTGTATTGATTCAGGTGTGAGAAATCTTGCACTTTCACAGCTGCACCTTAGCTTCTCATTCAGTGAAGCACTTCTTTCTGCATCTAATTAAAAGGGCCTGTGCACATTCTCTTGAAACCATATCCTTAAGCATTTGGTCCTTAAAGACCTGTGAAATCAAATCAGTTTGGTTGGGGGTCCTTTTATATTGCAGATCGTTTGTTCCAGGGGTCTAATGGAGGCAGGTACATCTGTTTTATATGCTCCACCACCGGGCCACAACTAAGAAGAGGTCAGGAAAAGTTCAAGGCTCTTGGTTGTCACCATCTTGGGCTACAGTTGTGTGTGAAAGCTTTGTGGTGGAATTTAACCAAAAACACCATCTGTACCCTGGCAGAAAGACCATTTACAGGGAAAAGACCCCCAGCCACACCACCCTCTTACCTTCCAGTGATACTCCTCATTCATCCATTTATTTCAGATGCATTGATTGAGAAACATCAGGAATCATAAGGAGGCATCATAAGCCATCACAAGAGCATGTGAAAATACAAAACCTATCTTCATATATGAAGCTATTTCACTTTTGGATTGCTGCAGTGGAGAATTAATTCAAAGACTGTGTCTTCTCACTCTCTTGAGCAACATCCTGTGATTCACCCTGAAAATTTTCTTATTCCAGTCATTCTTCTGGAGGAAGAACTATCACCTGTTATCTAGCTGCTATAGCTAATCTGCATGCTGCTATTGGATGTTGAAGTTATTTGATCTTTTTTTTTCTGACATCTTAACTTTAAATCATTGTTAGCTGCTGGAGTTAAGAATATAATAATAAGAATTAGTAATGGACAAATGAGCTCTTTACCCCCATACTTTCCCATGCCTCCCAGGCACAGTGCTAACTTGGTTGATCAGTTGGAACCTTGTGTAGGAAGGCAGAATGAAAACCTAGGCCAGGAGTCTCTATTTTTATTTTACTTTATTTAACTTCTCAGTATAGCCCTTCTGGGATATGCGCCTGATTGAAAAGTATAAATACATGGAGTTGTATTTGCCTTGGAGGGCTCTATTCTGCACAAGGTGTTCAACAGCTACATGACCACAGTACCTGCCTGGTGTAATCCATCTGCAATAAGTGGAATTACCTGGGTGGTGTAAGTAAGAGCAGAATCTAACCCTGAGGCAATTTGCAATTATTTTGATGAATCATTTTCCTTTCTTTTTTTTTTAACCCAGTAGAAGTCCAAGAATAGCCCTGTTGTGATTCTGGTGTTTTCTTAATTGAAATTTGCGTTAAAATGCAATGACCATCCAGACAATGCCAAAATAGTTGCAAAACCTTTTAATTTCATTTTAATTGTTGTCAGCGCTGTCCAAGATATGTATTATGAATGGGGAAAGTGTGATCTTTTTTGTTTATATCTCAAACTGTAATGTTTGTCTGATGCTTCAAATGAAACTGCCTACTTATCTATTTGATGATGAGATTTCAGTACTCATCATGCAGGTCAGGCCTCCTCCAAAAGGGAACAGTAATGCAGAGCCTCCATTTGCTAATGCTTAGCTTTTTAGCTGTAAAGATGTCTCTATGACACAAACTCAGTCCTTCTGAGCATTGTGTTTATTAGAGGAATCATCCAGCAGGTGGCAAGAATGACTTCAGGAGCTTTTCTAAAGTAACTTAAGTGCAAAATCCTGCACCTGGGTCAGAGCAGTTCCAAGCACAGATACAGGTAGGGTGGAGGATGGCTTGAAAGCAGCTCTAAGGAGAAGGATTTGGGAGTGTTTGTTGATGAAAGATTCAATGTGAGATGACAGTGTGAGCTTGCAGGCCAGGAGGCCAACTGTGTCCTGGGTTGCATCAGGAGAAGTGTGACCAGCAGGTTCAGGGAGGTGATTCTGCCCCTCTACTCTGCTCCCATGAGACCCCACCTGGAGTACTGTGCCCAGTTCTGGGGCCCCCAACACAAGAAGGACATGGAGCTGTTGGAGCAGGTCCAGCAATTGCTTGCACGTCACTTGTTACACATATTCATATATGCATATGAATATATGCATATGCATATTCATATACATAATTATTTTCCTTTTCTCTATCTGAACTAAATTTATCTCAACTCATGAGTTCTACCTTTTTTTTTTCCTGATTCTCTCCCCCATCCCACTGGGAAGGGGGTGGTGTGAGTGAACAATTGTGTGGTGATTGGCTACCTGCTGGGTTAAACCACAATACCACCACACAGCTTGGTGTCATTTGCAGACCTGCTGAGGGTACTCTCCATTTTGTCAACTACGTCACTGATAATGATGTTAAAGAGTACCTATCCCAAGATGTACCCCTTGGTACTTTAGAACCCCCCACCCCCCTTGGGGGCACCACTTATCACTAGTCTTTGCCTGGTCATAGAACTATTGACAATCACATGGCTGGAATTGTCCAACCAATTCCTTATCCACTGAATAGTCCAGTTTAGAGATAATTATGAGGTGTGGAACCATATCAAAGGCCTTGCAAAAGTCCAGGTAGGTGACAACATTTGCCCTTCCTTTGTCCATCAATGCCATTGCTCTGTGAGCTGCAGGGGTGCAGTGGGATCCTGAGTTTGAAAGGGATCTCCAGTTAATTCCACTATTGTGATTGCTGGGAGCTGATAAAGATGGGTTTGAGTATTGGTGGGAGCAGTAGGAAGAAGCAATAAGTGTTGTCTCTGCAGGTGCTCTGGGTAAAGGTGTAGTGTTCCTTGGACAGATGAAAACACATGCAGGATGTTGTTATGGATCTGCGAGTGACAGCCTCAGTTGTGGGTTATAACTGGGCTATGGATGTGGGGTCACCTGAGCTTGCACAATGCAGAGTCAGCTTTGGGTCTGGAGGGGTGTTATCTCTGGTACCAGGCTAGCTGAGAATAATGGTGTATTGCCAGGAGCAGCTTGACACCAAAAGAGGTAGCTTTGTTAGATTATCTGTTATATCTGTGTGCCTGCAGGAGTGGGAGCACAAGCAGAGACAGCCTGCCCCTGTGACACTGGGGGCTTTTCAGCTAGTTCAGCAAAGACTGTACTGAGCCTGATCTGTGTCATGGCCACCCTGTGGCTACACTTGAACATTTGTACCTCAGCTGGACAGTGCACTGTCAGTAATTCCAGGAGCTGGCTTAGGACCGGTGCTGTTGCTGAAGTCAAGAACCTGGATGGCTCTAGGATCAATCTGAGTGTATTTCTTATTTCTCAAGTTACCTGAAATTCACTATCTGTTAGGGGAGATATCCTCATCCTTTGTTTTCTAGCTGTGTAAATTGTATTGTATATTGCAATATGTAACTTTAAAGAAATACAATTACACAATATTTCTTCTTTAAAATAGTAATTCTCCACTATTAAGCTACTTTGGGGGGGGAGGAACAACACAATTCTTCATGGCAGAGCTTTTTCTAAAGAAACCTCAGTTATTTCTAAGTTGTGCGTTCTTTAAAGTTGTCGACAGCTAGGGCACTATTAAATAAATATAAATAGATGTATGCTCCATATAATACTTGGGTGCTTGGCTGCATGCTTAAGTAACATTATGAAATATACATGCGGAAAGGAAAATTGACTTTGACATGTTAGATAAAAGCTTATCGGGAGTTGTAAAGAGTCCTGGTAATAGCAGTGGGTAGTATTATGAATAATCAGTCTTGTTTCTAGATAGCAGCTTCATTGTTAGGCAGAATAAATGATTTTGCTCTGAAATTTAATGCTGTTACCGCTGTTTCTTCATACCTCCCTATGTCTATATATACCTCACTTTGATTGAAAGCTCTGATGAATTGTACTTGGTTCTCTCACATGGTAGAAATTTACAATGGTATGAAAGTTATGAGGGAACACTTTTACTTACAGGAAGGGTCCAAATGATAGATGAATTAATTGACAGGCAGATGAAAATAAGTCATCCGGTCATCTGAAAAATAATATGCTACAAATGCAACTCCAGTGCCTGTTAACAAATGCCACACTTATGTGAAAAAATGTCTTTGGGCTTTCCTCACGCAGCTCTACAAATACAGAATGCAGGCTCCAGCATTATTCATCATCTTAGCTTAAGGACATAGCATAATCCATCCACGAAGAGGGTACTGTAATTTGCTGTCCTCCTCTTAGCTTCCCATCTGAATTTAGACTCATGTCCTGCAATCCCATAGGAGCTTGTGTTTTTCTGAACATATGCTATGTCATACCTGCCTGTAGGAGACTCTAAAACCCAGAACTGCTTCTTCGTCATCTGCTTGTTCTACTGCATGTTGGAGTCAATCTGTGAGCCTGCAATTGCTTGAGCAAGGAAGGAGTTTCCCAGGTGTCACAACAAAGCTAGGAAAAGTAGTTTATCTTGCTTCTGTCACAAGTCTTGGCATGTCACATGAGTTGAGATGGCTGAAGTCCATGGTCCAGTCTGCAGTTTATGCACCTGGAGGTGGCAAAGTTGCAAAAGGTTTGAGGAGGAAGGCTGGCAGATGGAGTGGAGGTGGGGGCGAGGATTTAGACTGGCAACATTCCTGCTGACTGTTCTTTTTTTAAAGGCATGACGGTTCTCTAGAAACCTCCTTCCTCTTCCTTGCTTCCTGGAGATGGCATCTAACTCTTATTTCTCCATAGAACTGTGGTACTGTCCGTGCTATTACTCTGTGTATATTTTGGTTCATCCATGTTTTGTTGTTTTTAGTCTTACTTCTTGGATAGGCCTTGTTAAAGAATACTCTATCTGCTCTAGCTGAGAGGAAGAGGATAGAAATTTCCTTTCACTTATCTATGATAACTCTTACTTTCTTTGAAATGTTAAGTTTCAAGCAACTCTAAGCATGTGGTTTTTCAGACTCCTCTCATGCCTGTTTTGAACCATCGGCAGATGGTGTCTTACTTTTAATTTTGGTTTCTTCTTATTTGAAGACAAGACTGGACGCAACCAAAATTCCCCATGGCACCCCCTGAGACATATCTTCCACGCTCTCTGCTTGTAATTCTTTGTTTATGGTATTTCAGCCAACTCTCAATTAAGAATCATGTGACAGTGTTTATATTTGAACTGAACGCAATTAATAAGTGTCAAGATGTCATGAGATGCTGTGTGCTAAAAGACAAATGTTCTAGGCCTTTCCCTTTGGGCGCTAATCAGATAATACATGTTTGAAAGGGTTGAGGCTGTCAGTCAGGCCATAGATCTGTATATTCATGTTGAAATTCATATGGCAACACTCAACAAAACACTTAAACATGTGCTTAAGTCTTTTCTGAGTTAAATCAAATACATAAGCATGTGCTTAAGATCTGGATCTCCAGGCAGACCAATTGAAATTAATGAGAAATGTTTTGCATCTCTATGCACCAGATCTCCATCTTGTTACCAGGAAAACTGGAGCCCTCATCTACCAAGAGCAGAGTCATTTTGAGTCTGGCACTTCAGGAGATATTGGGTGTACTTATTTTGAGTAAGTCCAGTGCTTTAAATAAGACTTAGGAATGTGATTTCTTTCCCTTCTTTTATAAATAGTTAAGTTCCTCTATTAGTACAAGTTATAGGACTCATCTTGAGATGCTCATCAGTGGCTCTGTTTCACATCCAAACATGTTTGTGGTAGTCTTTTCCTTTGGTCCCTGATAATTCATGATGAGGTCAGTGTGATTTCTGCTAAAAAATGCATAGCCTTTTGGATCCTGTGAGCAGGAAACAAGGGAACCCTGAGAGCCCTGAACGTGTCCATTGTCACTCATGTTTGTAACACTGCAGATCTGTTGAAGACTCCAATTCCCAGAAGTTTTTGTTCCCTTACCTGCAAACAAAGTATTGAAGAGCTTTTGGATGTTGCCTGTGTAGGAAGCAAAGGGCAACTCTGAGGTGCTCAAGGTCAAATTTATGTCCTTTAGGAGTACTTAGGCCTGCAAATGCATTTAGTTGAGGCTTTATTTGTTTGCATCATTTGTCTGACGCAGCTGTAGAGATGGTGGATAGTGGTGAAAAGGAAGAAATGAGAACAGGAGCATACCTGGGTCAAAATCTCACACCTCCAGAGAAGTCAACTAATCACAACTCCTGAAGAGTGGCATAAATACAAGTCCTGAGCAGTTTTGGGAATTGGTGTTAAGAATACCAATTCTTGTTGTGCTTGACAAAGTTGGTGGCCTTCTATGATGGGATTACAGCATTAGTGGTTAATGGAAGAGCAATTGACATCATCTACCTGGTCTTGTGCAAAACATTCGACATTGTCTTGTATGAAATCTTTCCCCTGAAAGAAGGGGAAAGTGACCTAGTGAACGTTGTCCTTGCCCATGAGAGAGGGACTGAAACTAGCTCTTCAAGGTCTGTTCCAACACAAACTATTCTATGATTCTCTGATATTGTAAATACCAGATTGAATATGGTGGCCTGCATCTGAAAGACCTATAACTCTTTAAGCTGAACTACTGTTATAGGACAATGTCTCTGAAATCTTAACTCCAGGTTTGCCAACACTTATGTGCATGCTTCTCCAAAGAGCACAATTAATCCATTTTCAGACAATGGTCACACTTGTCTAGACAACACAGCTGTGGCTACTAGTGGAATAAAGACAGTGGGAATTTGCTTTTCCTTTTCAGTAGTTCAATATATATGTCAAAGAGCTGAGAGTACTAGAAACATGCAACAGAATGAAATAAAATTCCAGAGCCTTTTGGTAGTCATACTGTCTACAAGGTGCTGGTATTGTGCTGAAAGAAGAGATCATTTAGAACATGAGGGAGTGATGTTTACCTCCTGTCCAGGTCCTTTACTAGGACTCTCAAAGGAAGATGTATATACTTTGTATAGAGACATGCTGTGGCCACAGTGGAGTGGAAGCACTACAGGAGAGTCCAAGAATCCACCAATCAATGTGACTGTAGAAAAAAAGACAAAACCCATAGCCAACATTTCAGAATGAGAGGGCTCAGATTAGAATGATCTCTCTAATGTTTAAAAAGTAAACTATGTTCAGTAAAGTATAGTGGATGAGTCCACATCTGCGTTTCTTCCTCTCTGCTGACTATTGTAGCCTGATGGCAAGGGAGTTGTAACTTGACTCACAGTGATGTTAGTCAAGGTGAGCCTTTCAAAGAGCTCTGAGCAAGCCCTCAGGTGCAGGCCTAGCTACACAGTGCCTGCTAATGCCCTGGCATGCTCAGAAGAGATGTTTTCAGCTCAGTGCTGTTAGTAGTGAGGCTGGAGGGCAAGCTACCAGAATCTTCATGGCTGGGAAATAGGCAGTCAGTTGGCAAAGTATTATGAATACGTGCCACTTGCAGCATTGGTTGAATTTGTGCTGCTTGGAGGCAGGCCCATCTCGTGATGATGAGTAACCCAATATGATTTTACTGACAAGTTGTGACTTGCTGTCAACATTATGGGTTATCCAGGGCAAAGCAAGGTCAGGCATTCAGGTAACACAGATGCAAGTACTCTCAAATAATCTGTGGTTTGAGTTGTAGCCTTTGTGATTTCTCATCTTCTTCCCTTCCCCCTTATTCTTCATGGATTTTTATACTTCACACAGGATTTCCTGGCTTCTGGAAACTAGAAATAGTTTTCTCTGCTATGCACTAGTGGGCTTGTCAGTGGGTAGTCAAAATGATCAGCAAGTTGAGTTTTCATGGAAACCTACTATATTTCACTTTTGAACTTTCATAGCCATCCTAACAGAAGACAATATAATTAGCAAGAAACTTGTGGGCGAGTTTGACTTTTTTGTTGCATCAGCAAACTACAAACTTAAATTAGCATCTAGACTAGTACAACCTACACCAGAAACAGGATCTATGCAAGGCAATCCAACCAAGTGGCACCAGTCCTCAAGCAACCATGTTGCAACAGGCTCTTTCTCCAGACTCTATAATGAATGGCCGTTCAAATGACTTGAAAACCTTTTACTGTCAAGGTAAATGAAAAAAAATAATTATGCTAAGAAATTTCTGGGGTAAAAAAGGTGATAATCTGAAAGCCTGGATAAAATGCTGCCCACACAGAACTTAACTGCTGAGCTGAATTCTTGTGGCTGTCACCTCTTCTGAAAGAAAGGAAAGCAAGTTGACACTGGTGTACTGAGTGTTGAAGCACTTCATGCAAAGAATGTCATCTTCCATATCCCCATACCAAACTTCAAAGTCAGTTGTAACAGTAATACTATGGGCTGTGTGTTTTCCTACTGCAAGACCTCTGCTTTTATCTGCCTACCACAGTCTCCTGAGACCTCTTGTGTCATCACATTCTTCTCTCATTCTGTGTTTGAGTTAATTCCACCGTTAAGAAAAAAATCAAGATTTGGCCATAGTGAGAGTCTCTGTAAAATCATCCCTGGGAACATGGAGTGAAATGACTGCCAGAGAGAGGCTTTTGCTGCGTTTGTGTTTGTTTTGAACAATGTGTTGTTTAGCCTCTATAGAGTTCCTCAGACCCGAGTGCAGTTCCTGAGTTCTGAGAAGCAAATGTTGGTTTTGGCTAAAATATAATGGGAGACAGAGCTGTTGTATGGCCCAGGAAGAGACAGAGAGGACACATCTTGATTGGAATAAATTCCTGGAATCTGAAATTTGCAATATTTCTATTCCATAGGGAACAGAATGAAGAGTGAAACTTAGAGTGGCTGTTGCACAAGATGAACTATGAAGTTACCTTACTTATCTTCCCTTTTCTCTTCATTTTCTTCCCTTCCCTCTCTCCCTTCTGTGCTATCTCATGAGTCAGAGTGGGTGTATCACATAATTAGTCAGGATTGCCGTTCATGTTGGAACAGCTACCTTGAAGAGCTATCTTTCATCAAGAGAAACCTGCCAGCCAAATGACCTGCAGCAGGCAGCTAGGTGACCTATTCCACTTGAGAGACTACTGTGCAGTTTGAAGCTTGTTGGATCAGGAAGTGTGACCACAGTAATTAGCAGGAAGTTTCCGGATCTGGATCCAGCATGTTAAATGCATGGCTGGCCCTTAGAAAAGTCTGACCTTGGTAAATGAGAGTGGGCCGTTTGGGCTGTGGTGCAGAGACTATATAGGAAAGAGAGAATGTGAGGGATTCAACGTATTCAGCGTTGCAGAGCTTGTTACAGGCTAAGGCTAGGCATGCTTTTTTTTTCCAGGGGCTGCAAATAGAATTGCTTGCAGCCCTGTGAGAGAGAAGGGTATGAGTTAAAACAGATTGACTTTCCTCCTCCAACACACACGTGCTCCTTAAATACCAGGGGAGTACAAAGGGAGCAAGTCTTTAAAAAAAGATTTGTTCTATAGACTGCAAAGATGTGCGATTACTAGCAGTCATACAATTTATGGGAGGCAAATGTGCATGTGGGGCTTTTATGAAGTGCAAGTAAAGCAAAAAGATGGAAGGAAGGGAAAGGCATGCTTTCCAAATGCCCATCTTTTCTATCAACAAATGTTGCCTTAGAGGCAAAAGCTTGGGTGTTTCTTTTTCCCTTGGTGTTCTGTGTGCTTGTATTAGTCACACCCATTTATTTTTGGCATAATTCATGCACTATTTGAATCTTGGCAAGAGTAAGGATGTTATGGCCAACAGTCAGTCTTGCTTCAGGAGTTTCTATGAATATGAATGCCTGAAGTTCACATAAGCTTACTCTGTTGCTATAGCAACGCATTTGTTGTGAAACCCTTGTGTTTTAAAGGCTGGGTTGTGTAAATTAACTTCATCTTCAATAGAATACGTGATGCTAGTGATTTCTGTATGTATTGTTTTCAGGGAAGTTGCGATCATTAAGGGAATGGATAAATTTGGGGATTTGAGGAAATCAAGTTTAATCGCAAACAATTCCAGCGCTTGAGATCAAAGTAAACTTAGTTTTGTGTCCCATCCGGAGAGGGGCTGAATGCCCGCAGTCCTGGCAGAGTTCAAAAAGAGTTGAAGGTGCTGAGTAACACTGCTCAAGATGTGCAGAATGGTGCTCTACACATCGAGGGCGCGGAGCCTGCAGAGTGTTCAGCACCCACAGAGTTGCACTGAGTTATAAAACAGCAAGGTAGGAAGCGTGATAGAGTATTCAGAATCTGCTGGACTCAATGTTAAAGATGTTTCTGTTTTTCTGCTTGCTCGGGGATTTTGAGTCTGAATTGACAACAAACCCTGTCCAGGCAAACCCCTGCGCTGAAGTCCATATGTTCTGTGTGGAAACAGGGGTCATTGCAGGTTCAGGGTCTTACTGCCTCGTCGTGAAGGGCCATCAAATACACATAATAAACTAACTTGGGAGTGGAGAGGAAGTGGGAGCTATTTTTTTTTCTTCCTGCTGTTTTCTTTCAGTTGGACTAATCATGGCGTAATGTAACTGTAATAGGTTGACAACCTCTGCCCCCCATGCAAATGGGCTTTCCAGATAGATGAGATCTTTTTTTAAAGAGATAACAGCGGCTGATTTCCAGCTCGTCTTGGAGTCCCTGGGCCTCCCAATGTTAACAGTTGTTGAAGTAAATGGAACCCCACAAAGTGTGTAAAACTAACCCTGTGTGTGAGCCTTCATGAAATTCAAGTCCAGAAACAGGGAAATGAATGCTAAACTAATGGCTTTTTTTTACTCTTTGACTTGGGTGCCTCTGATATTTCAAGGGTGTAGGGGTTTATGGGATGCTGGTTCATTCCTATTTTGCTAATGGGAGCAAACGAGGGAAGGGGCCAAATCTCTGCAGGCCGAACAACCTTTTAGCAGTAGCTTGAGGGGCTAGTTCTCCTTATGGAAGAGGGCTGACTTGCAAAACTGTACTTTTATGCAAAGCTGTTTTCAGTTAGACCAGTACATAAAAGTGTCTGAAACACAAAACTTTGATTTTGTGGTTGCAGCCTTTAATATTTAAAAATGGCCAAAATCCATTTAAGTTTTATTTCTCCTTTAGTTAGAAACTGCTTACCCCCTCACTTCTCCCCAACCAATTCCCTTCAGGTTTCACTTCTGATGCTGGTTTTGCAGTCAGGGATGAACTGAAGCTGTGAGACTGTGGGGTGAGAAAAAAAGAAGGTGCCGTGGGCAAAGAAATAGGCTTAGGAGTTTTTCAAAGCCGTAGATAAATATATTGAAATGTCTTTACTGGTGGTTTTGCAATAACCACACAATAAACAGTGTGCAGTCTTGCCAAAGCAATTATATGATTTCCCTTTTAGAGTACCAAACAAACCTGTTGGCATATTTTACAACAGTCCAAATTATCACGGACATGCTTTTCATTGCTATAGCAGTTGAAATAATCTGCCTTTTTTAAGGATTACTGCTTTTCTTATAGTAAAGGGTGAACGTGAGCCACGTTCTAAGGTCAATCAGAGGCTTTCTAATGACAAGATAAGCTCTTGATACTTTGCTTCATTCACATAGTTCTTTAATTATGTACAGTAAATGTTTCATACAATGAAAAGCTCCTGAGCAGTTTCCCAGGACATACCTGCTGCTAGAAAAGGAAATTACAGGTGAATCAGTCACAGCTGATGGTTTTGCTTACTATCTCTTGGGTCAGTAAGTGTAAATGTTTGTACTGCAGAGCCCAGAGTTGGTCTCAGGTGCACGCTGCTTGCTGGAGCACAGGGAGTGTAAATCCTAGGGCAGAGAAACAACCTGTGCATCACTGGGGTCTGGAATCAGGGAAGGTAGGTTATGAGCTAAAAGAAGTGGAGAGACCAACCAAGTTTCAGGCCAGTTCTGGCTGTGATACTGAGCTGGCTTCTTCTTAAGGTTAATTAGCTTGAGTTGACTTGAGATCCGTACCTGACTATGCTTCCAGAGCAGGAGCATTTGTTACTTTTATCCAATACCAGAGAATATTAGTAGTTCAGCCTCTTGCTGGGACAGGCTGTTCCATGTGACATTGTGTCCATTGGGTTTCTGCACAGACAAACTGTCAGCTTTCCAAGGCACAGATCTTGGCCTTTTCTTGAAATGCCTTGATATGCAGCCTAACCACATTTACTCAAGTGTAGGGGTTGGCGTATGAGAATTCTGGCTCACTTAAAGGAAGCAAATGCAATGCAACTTCAACATAATGACAAATTACTCTCAGGATCAGGAGGCAGGCAGTGCTCTGCATATTATACTGTGGGGTAAGTAGTTCTGCTGGCTGCTATCTCTGGCTCATTTTGACATTTTCTGGCATAACAATACTGTGAGCCACCTCCATCCCCCCCTCCCACCCCACACACATTCTTCCCGTTCCCCATTGTTTGCTTTGTATGTTTAACTGGCAAATAGAAGCGAGTGTGGAAGCTTGGCTTTCAAGTAAACATCTGTCCTGGCTCCATGTCC
>PPHD01016210.1:0-15684 GCA_002909625.1 Bambusicola thoracicus
GCCTGCAGGGATGGGGCACCCACAGCCTCCTTGGGCACCCTGTTCAGTGCGTCACCACCCTCTGGGGGAAAAACTGCCTCCTCATATCCAACCTAAACCTCCCCTGTCTCAGTCTAAAACCATTCCGCCCCATATATAGCATTGAAGCAGAAGTTTTAGGTCAGATGGAGAGTTACGGAGAAAGCTGTCCCAAATATTACAAATGCGCAGCACTCGACTTCTTACGTCAAAGCAAACAGTAATGTTTCAACTGCTCCAGCAAGGAGGAAATGATGCAGGTATTAAACATTATTACGAGAACAGAGACACATTAATTACTGTTTATCCACCAGGACTGTGAATGGAGCTTTTTGTTGCGAAGGATTTTCATGGGGAAAGTTAATATACTTCATCCAGACCATGAGATGGTACAGATCAGTGCAGTTCCATCTAAATCAATGGATCAGCGTTGATTTACAGCAGCTGAGGATCAACCCCCTCTTTTTTGGTCTGCTGAGGGTTGTGTAACATACACAGCCTGGAAACGCCGATGACAAATTTGAAACCGTGTAGGGATATGCTGAACCAAGAGCCCGACTCAAACCCCAACCGACTACTCTCCTTTTCAATCACGGAGAGCTGCTGTCTCACCCAGCACCGTCACAGCAGCATCACAGCACAGCGCCTGCAGCCTCCGCTCCGAGCCGCATTCCATACCAACTGCAACCCGCCCAGCGCCCATCCGTAAATGATGTGTTGGTTTAATCTGTTTTTCACAGGGGGTGTTGCAGAGAAGGAAAATTAGAAACAGGTAGAAGGGACTATTATTACTGTCTCACAGTGTGCTCTCGTACATGAGGATCAGATTAAGATAACATCTGGTCTGTATTTCTTGAACTATTTCCCTTTTATCACAAGAAAATCGGCAACCCATCTCACAACTGCTCCTAATTTAGATCTAAATATCGCTGATGAAACGTTGTACAACATGCTGTTATCTATTAAAATGATTTCCCTGAAGGAACAGTGGATACTTTTATACTTTCCAGCGAAGCCGACCATATTCCCCCTTAGCACTAACTAGTTGCCTTATAATCAAATACCCAAATGGCAAAAGCAAAATCACTCTGGGAAAACAAGGGAGCCCCTGCTAAGTCCTCAGCTGGTGCAAATTCATGCGTATCCACTGATGTAAGTGAAATGATGCCCATTTACACCACCTTCTGTCGGATAAAGGCTTTCATTTAGCGGAGGGCTGTTAGTTAGGGTGGTACGGTTGGATTGTGGTTGGACGTGATGATCTTGAAGGTCTTTTCCAACCAAAATTTCCAATTTTGTGATTCCACGATTCCTGCACGGTACAAACCTGCAGTGCACCGCGTATCTCCTACACTCGCTGGTTGGAACTGCTTAAAATTAAACCTAGGCTGGGATCGTCATTTATCAAGAGGCAACAGAGGGACAGCGAAGAGCCCTGCGGTTCCTTTGGGAAGCAGAGCACGGCGCACTGTCCTCCCTCCCGTTTGGTTCAAACAGAAGAACTGTCAGTGGAATGCAGTAATCTTTTTTTCAGCACTTTGCAGAGTTCAAGTCCCCAGAAAGGAGCCCATTCAGCCCAGCAAATAAAAACTTCTGTTTTCTTCGCAGGTCTATAATTCATTTTCATGGACAGTAAATCAGAAAAAGGAGAAAAGAAAAACCTTCTGCAATCTCAAACCGTTTTGCATACCTTCGCTGCACATCAGTTTTACCCATTTGCGTTGTATCCTCACCACTTAAAAAGGGGAATTAGATAAGCATACACTCTATATTAACTGGTTTAATTTAAAAGTAATTTCTACCATCTGGAATTCCTGTTTACTGTTGTTTGGAGGAGGAAGAAAAAAAGAGAGAGAATCTGAAACCATAGAACAGATCATCACAGAATAATCAGCTTGAAGGAGGGAGAAGCATACAAGGAATGTAATGGATTGTCCACCAGTCGACTTGGATATTTTGGAGGGAACTCTGAGAATAAAAGCTCTCTAGCAGTTATCACCGGCCACACTGGAGCCGTTCATTTTTCACCTGCTTGTGGTTGTTGTCTGGCAACCAGTCAAGGGTGCTATTAGCAGAATTAAGCTCCAGAAGAAAAGATTACCCTGTAGGAGGTAAGATAAAGACCGGGCAGCGTGGCTTGTTATCAGTACCACAGTGAGGACCAGGTCAGTGTGGGTTTCATTTCAAGCAGGTAATCTCTGCTGAAATAATAGAGTAATTGTTGCTTCGAAACCTTTATGTGCTGCAGCACACTACAGCTCATTTTATACAGATCCTGGATTTAATGAAGAACTCCAACAGGCCCAAAATGCACACACGGAGGAAGAAAAAAGAAATGCACCAGTGGAAAATGCCTTTATCCTGTAATTCCGGGTCAATACGGGGAAACACAAAATGCTATTCAGGGCAGTTTTGTACCTTGATTTATGCCTCCCCTCCTTCTCAGGTTGCTATCTGCCTACCAAGTTTCAGTCTATAAACATGCAGTAACGTCATACGGAATATTTCAAGCATAATAACACATGCAGTTATAGTACATCTCACAAAGCCTGAACACAAGCAATGAATCAGAGTATTCCAGGGCAATTCCTTGAAATACAACTGTTTCTAAGTGTTATTTAAAGGTCTGAAAGATGTCAGTGGCACAGGCTGCAAGAGGAAGATGCACGTTGCAGCTGATGCTGATGGACAGCATTTCACGTTTTTCTGGCAAACTGCCTACAAGTTTGTCTTGAAAAGCAATTGTGGAGCAGTCTTTTCCTTTTCTCTTTGTAAGGCACCTTTCCTCAGTCACCTCTACTAGAAATGCACATTGACTGTTTGGAGATTAATCTACTGTTTGTGCTGCAGATGCTCCACCCCTGAAGGTGCCAAAGGCCAGGCTGCACGTGGCTCTGGGCAGCCCCATCTGGTGGGGGCACCCAGCCCATGGAAGGGGTGCAACTGGATGGTATTTAAGGTCCTCTCCAACTTCAGCTGTTTTATGGCTCTATGATACTACAATATCATTTGCAGAAAGTGCTAACTAGAGAAATACTTCAACTTTTAACGTAGAAAATACAAAAGATGAGCTGGCAAATGCTACCCAAGTACAAAGAAAACGAGGGAAGGAGTCTCATCTGTGGCCTCTTACCTTAAGGCACTCCTGGTTTTCCAAAACTTGGAGGCATTCAAAGAAAGCTTCACTCTGCTGTGGATGCTGTCAGTTGTACACAACCTCTTAAAGCCAGGACACAAGGCAAGGCCTGCTAGAAACAGGTCAAGGCTGTAACATCTTCTGCTGCAGCCACTCCGAGTTCTGGATGTCAATTAGGCAGGGTTCTTCTACATGGCGATGGTCCTCTGACTTCCTTAGCCCTCAACACAACCTGCAGATGATATATATGAATAAAGGGTCAACACAGCATCAATTCCAGATAAGACTATTATAAAATCATGGTGAGAAGCAATCGGTTACAAAACTAAAGTCTCATGACCCATATGGCATCAATCCTCCTGCTGTAACAGAATACAAGCCTTAAAAAGCTTTACCTGTTTTAGTGAACATAGATCTGTTTGGCAAAAAGCAGTGGACTTGACAAAGTAAATATGAAAAATCTTCACAAAAATGTCTGTTTTGAACAGGACTTTATAAAAAGTGATTCAGCACTTAGCCTATGGCTCAAATATGGGCAAGCAGCAGCCGTGTGTGGGAAACCAAAGGGGCAAAGAACATAGTCTGAGAGCTCCGAGAAGTATAGCACAGGGATGCATTTACTGTGCTCAGAGCCATGCAAGAATATTATCAGAGTTCAGAAGAAGAGAGTACTGATGCTGATAAAGACTGCAGATGGCACAAGGCGTAGTGGAGCAATGGATAGCAACATAAATGTCAATTCTTCAGGTTTCTCTCATTTGTCCAGTTATATAGTTTGTAAAACAATCAGATGCAAGGTCATTCATCTATCCATCCCTTCAGAATGCATCATGCAGACAGATCATCACTTCTAGACTGCTTTTAATATTGAATCATAAACATTTTGCAATGGTGAGTGCTACAGAAAACACAGTGAATGACTGACAGGTGCAATGCAGACACTCGGTAGAAGTCAGCGGCAGTGACAGACATGGAATACACTGTCAGGTTTGCCCCTCTAAGCCTTTTACTCACATTCTTTGTACCATCTATCTGCACTAAATGTGGGCTGTCAGAACTGCAAAGCCAAGGGGCTCAGAACTCAGTACTTCTACGTTACTCCCACTGCCAAATGCAATCTCAGCTACAGAGAAATTGGCCTTTAAGGAAGTTATTTTCTGGTCCTAAGACAGCAAGAAAACAAGAATGAGAGGCTGGCTTGGCATTAAGAGCTGCTTGGTTCCTGGTTTCGATACATTAGCTCTGACTTTGCCCCCTTTGCAAAGGCCAATCACTTCAGTTAACCCAAACCTATCCCAGTGGAAGTATTCACACTGTCTGCACCACTGGAAGACAACGCTGCCTGGTTCTAAATGCAGGGAGGAGAAAGGTACCGGCCCCAAAGGAACCCCAGCATCCCCATCCTTTTAAGTTGATAGCTGAAACAATTACTTGCTTGTGCCTTGTGTTTTCCTGAACTACCCCAATTATTCTTTTTGCTTCTGTGATGCCTTGGAGGCAATTAAATTGCTGCGTAGGTCAAAGAAATATGGAAAGCTCCTCATTCATAACAAAGCTCAGACTCTGAAATGAGCTCCGCAGGAGCAACCTCGAGGCTCATGACTCCAATGAGTCCACGGGGGAGCATATGGGCTTGCCTACAGAAAGATCATGGCAGATTTGAGCATATGAGCTGAGGGGGCTGATCCTGCTAACACCTCATACCGGGCATAGAGCCAGGTGCACAGAGATATTCCAACTAAATCCTAATTAAGTGTCTGAATTCCCAGTGAAATCCACGGGCAGTTGGATCAACGTGGATATTGATCCAGCTGCTTATCAGTCTGAGCAGCATCCTGCTGATTCCTAGAGCAGGTGATGGCATTTGCTATTTTACTCCAATACATCTTCTTTTTGCTTTAAACATGAGAGAAGGGAGCTCTGAGGACGACTGCATTATCATTAAGTGTTCGCGTGCTAGAACCTTCTCCAAGGAAAAGAAGGGCTCACACCTCAATGTGAACCCAAGCTTGAGAAACACAGGGAGGAAATCAGCACATCACTGGAACCCACCAGGCTGCACCTTAGGAAGCCTTATGAAATAGCTAGCTGTTAAAGAAGTGCATATAGTCTAAAACATAATGACCCGCTCCACCCTTTTTGCCACATTACCATTGAAATGAGCTGATAAAAAATGTTTGGTGACCAAGCCAATATAAAAACATTCTGATTTCACACCAAAGGCATGCTCAGCTTCTAGCAGGAACTGAGAATCCTGCACCTCTCTTAGATCGTATCTTTGCTGCCCACTCAGAGTAAATGATTGATATAACAGACGTGTTGAATCAAGATGCTGGTTCATTCTTTTCCTTTTTTAAGCAGCCACTTTCAGCCAACAGATTCTTTTCCCCCAGAATGTCTGTGATTCCTTAGATTCTTTGAGGCTATTCCCTTCATAATCGGAGGAGCTGCCTGAGCACAAAGCTGCAGCACAGCGCTTTCTCCCCGCTGCAGGAGCTCCCTGTCACAGGCACACACTGCTGCAATGAAGGCAGCCAGCCTGGGAAAGCAGGAATGCTGCAGTGGGCAGAAGAGCCCAAAGCAGGGAGACGGGAGGGAAAACACTCACGTCCCTGTTATTTCTTTAACAGATAAGGGCCCGAGCTAGATCCCACTGAACTCAGTGATGCAGTTCCTATCAGGTCCAACAGAAGTAACCTATGAGAGCATGTTTTCTTGCCAGCTATCTGAGTCCTACAGGAAATAATCCTTTACCATCTCCTAACCATACAGCTCTTCAGAAAAGCCAACCTTCTTTTAAAGAGCACCTCCATGATGCGGGGCCCCACTCGTGTTGCTCCTGTCCTCTGCTGCTTTCCTCCTCCTTGCACGCTAGGAGTTATTAGCGGGGATTCTCCGTTTCTTTCAGATATGAGACACACCTCTAAAGAAAGCAGCCCCTTTTCCATGCTGTATCGACACGAGCTGTAACGCTTCCTACTCATACCTGGAGGGTAAAGGGAGCGTGCAGAGTCATGACTTGAAAGTGACCTGTGTCTGCAGCTTAGCAGGTGAAAAGAGCTACACAACTTGCGCAAACCACGGGAGCCACACCGAATTTCTCTGTGCTTGACCACACAAGCATGTGTATCAGTTGGCCTCTTGGGCTGGTGCTGGAAGAGCCGCTGCTGAGTTACAGCTCAGAGCACATGGATGTTCTGGGTCTCCTCAAGGGGAGGTTTAGATCAGACATCCAGGGGCAAATTTGTCACTGAGAGGGCAGTGAGGCCCTGGCACTGCTCCCAGAGATCTGCGGGTGCCCCACTCCTGGAGGTGCCCAATGCCACGGATGGGGCTCTGGGCAGTCTGAGCTGGTGCCTGATCCTGTGATGGGTAACCCTGCCAGCAGGATGGGGTCAGAACCGGGTGACCTTTGAGGTCCTTTCCAACCCAACCATTCTGTGATTCTATGATGCTTCACTGCCTATTGAGAGAGACAGCGTTCAGCTCCAGCATACCACCAGCCAACGCTGCCGCTACAGCTGTTAAACTGACAACTGCTGATAAACTGTTACTGACATTTATTGTTGACAGGTTCCTGAGATCCACCCATGCAGTGCCTTCCTATTGCACCCCATGGCACTAAGCAAACGTTGCCCACCTGCACGCACACCTAAATGTGTGACACGCCGGTTTGGTGTGGATGGAGGGACGGGTGGATGTGCTGTCAGTGAGGGTGGATGGATGAGTTGTGGGAGAGGCTGTGAGAGTTCACTGCAATTCTGAACTGCTAGATGCTGATGAAGAGCAGGTTTTTAAGTTAGAAAAGCAATTTCTGCTGCACAGTTTTTTGTGTACAGACTCGTGTTCTAACTAAAAATACTTTGCTCCGGGGATGCTGTTTGTTTTCTACTGCTGTCAGTGCAAGCAGCCTGGATCTACAGAATCTGGACAGATATTATAACCAAACTATTCTGAGAAAACAAATCTTAAAAACAATATATGCGATGCAGCTGTTTAGAAGCTCCCCAGGGCTTACTGGTGCTTGCTGCCAGCTCTCAGCTCTTTTTGCTCTAAGCTGGGAAGGCCCATGTCTTTAGATTACCTTATAGAGTATATATGTCCCTCTCCTCTCCATGCTGTCACCCTAGAAGGCTCTAACAAGTCTCCTGCTGCCACATTCTCATTCTCAGGAAGATCTGTTAACGTTTTGGCCTCCTTTTGATCTTTGGAGCCTTCTCCCAACGCTTTTCACAGCCTCCTGAAAATGGGATTCTCCAAGTCAATAATTTGCTTATTGTCTCCCTTGTGTAAACTACAACGCTTTTCATCCGGGAAGCCATTGCTTTGCTTGTGCTCTCACATCTTCTATTGGATTCCAGGTTTGAGAATCATACCACCACCTGAAAGGAACACCAGCACCTGTCTATTGCTCAGCAACTCAGTTGTCTATGGGTATTATGGGATTTATGTCTGATAGCTCCTTTCCCTTTCACTGTTCAGTTTAACTACACCAAGATGCAGCAGCTGACAGCACAATTTACACACTTAAGGGTGTGATAAGGAGAGCAGACCTCTTGTATTCACAGAATCCCACAGGCCTTCTGAGGTCCATGCCTTTGGCCCTTGTTGCAGGATGGAAGCCTAAACAAACCATCTAACACAGTAAGAAAATACTTCTCAGCCTATTATATTCCCCCCAGCACCACCCCCCCTCCAACCCGTTTAAATAGCACAGCATTCTGTACCACAAAGGACTGTAATTTGTATGGAATGCCAAGCACTTGGGAAGCACAAGGGGACACTGAGCGGGGAGGTCTCATCCCATAGACACTCTGTCCCTTTCAAACCATGGGAATGCAGCCTGCCTCCCTCGATGTGCAATACAGCCTTGAGAGATGAATGCTGATCTTAGCCTGAACAACAATTAAAAAAAGATGTTTCCAAAATGGCACAGCTCCTCCTCGGCCCAGAATCTTTCCCTTAGGACAATGAAGCTTTTTATAGGTTACATACAAACAAAGAATATGGAAGACAGAATCACAGAATCCTTATTGTTGGAAGGGACCCTTAAAGGCCATCTGGTCCAGCTCCCCTGCAGTGCACAGAGACACCACAGCTCCATCAGGTTGCCCAGGGCCTGATCCAGCCCGGCCTTGGGTGTCTGCAGGGATGGAGCATCCACCGCATCTCTGGGCAGCCTGTGCCAGTTTACTCCTGATCCACAAAGGAAACCTAGTTACTGCTCAGCCATATGGAACAGAGAACATCTCAGCCATACGGACATTAGAGCCTAAGTGGTGCCTGCTGCTACCTATGACTCTTCCTTCAGTGTCACGAAGGAAGACTGAAGAAACAAGATGGACTGAATCTCCAGTTGGTAAAAGTAGCATCAATCCCTGGCTTAGACCTCAACAACTACCTGCAGAGTAACCATTGCGAATGTTTGGTTCAAGGTTTCCTGATGCTTTCCACTTGTTTTGCACTATGTTTATCAGTTGAACTAGTTTTAATGCAAGCATAACTAGTTCTATAAAGGATGAAATTCTTGTTCTGAAGAGGTGCTATGTCTGCTTTCTGCTCTTCTGACTGTGGTGACAGTGGGCACGGGGAGAAGTTGCCATGGACCTGCATGGATTTTCTATGCCTTTTGCTGACTGTTTTTTGGGGGGTTGAAACCCTCCTGCTTCCTCACAGTTTCACTCATATTATCTTCCTTCTTACAGTGCAGTGCTAACAGTGTTAGCTAAGCCACATGCTCCTCCTGTGGAGCCCTGACTGCAGCTGAGAGGTCGGGTGGGCAGTGGGGAATGGCAGCCTTTCCAGTTACTGAAGTCTAAATGCCACAAGGACCACAGACCAGGAGCCCAAGGTAGCTATAAGCAACGACCATAATTTAAAACCTGGATAAAGATCCTATACAGACAGCACAGCCATAGTAGAACGGCGTCTTTCTGCTTCCACCATTCACCATCCTTGCTGGATTATAAGAAAATCTACTGCCGAACTGTTTGTAATTTGCACAAAAACTGAAGAAGGAAAAAGCCTCCATCCCAAAGACTCAAAAATAAATTCAGGGTTAGGACAGCAAAAATGCCAAAAGCACTCATGATGTCCACTGTTACTCACTGTATCTCCACCATGAGAAGAACTCCCTAGAAAGCTGCATGTCCACAATCCTTCCATTGCCAAATCCACACCCATAACACCAGGCAGGATTTGCAGGATTCTTTGGCCATCTGGGAAACAGGAGGTCACACAACCTTCTGAGATGAGCTCTGATTGAGGGAAATGATCATTCACTCCCCCAGTGCAATTCACTCCACCTGCGGGAAAATATTTGTTCCAACTGAAAAAGCAATGAGGTAATTTCATCCCTCTTCTTTCTGGTGAGTTGGTTCAGCTCCTGCCATGCAGTAAGGCAAGCACATGAGTGGCTGCGACTGAAGGAATGGACCCATTCAGGTGCACAAGGAAGAGGAGCAGAACTGCCCCTTCCAATTCAAGCGAGCTGTTGGACTGGTTCACCCTTGTCATGTAAATTCCCTCCTGGTCCCCATGGAGAGTGGATGGATAGACGGCCTGAAGGACCATCCAGAGGAATGGCTTAAGACTGCACTTAAGTCTTTTGCCTAATAGGGATAGAATTGAAGCATCTCTATCGGATGAGGTAAATATGGGCCATGGTATCTACGCCTTAATCTGCTCTTGCCAAAAGGTCAGTTTAGATGGACCCAAAGGGAGGACTGCATTATGCATCTCCTTTGAAACAGAAATCTGCCTTTTCCCTTCATTTTGCTCCTCTGGCTAGGCACACCTGTTTTCTCAACTAACTCAAATCCTTGCAGCCACGTGTGCCCAGGGGAAGGAGGGAGCGTAATAAATAGCAGAAGCAAATAATTTACCCAGTAAAGAGCATTCCATGCTTTCTGTATGCAAATTCTGCATAGAAATTCTACATATATGGTACAGAACTGCTCTGAACTGAACTCTAAAAATGTTTAAGGCAAACACAGCTGTTATCAAGTGTTGTTCTTTCCAAAATGCCATTCAGTTTGATAGTTATCACTATGCCAACAGCATTCCCCATTCAAATCTCTCTTTTTGAGGTCTTAACAACTGCTTTACACAGGAGAAATTCACCCTGAAAGTCACTCAGTGCTGTGGATCTATACCCAAACGTGTGTCTCTCCCTTCTGATGATACCAGTTCAGCCCAAATGAACTCCAACAGATCCTGGCCAAAGAGGCTGAGACAACTGAGGTTTGTAAGAATTACAAGTACTTTTAATTTGAGGACATACTTTGTAACATCCCTGTTCAGCAGAACATTTCAGTGCCTTTGGGTACGTACTGAAATCCCACCGGTGCCAAAAGACACAAGATATATGACATTCAGTATCTGGTGCCTGGTAAAACTTGCTGAAGTGCCTGGAACTGTAATAACACCCTATTCAAATACCAGCTTTTGAGAGCTGGGTTCGATCAGAGCTGTATTTTAGTTGACTGGTTGTTTTTTTTTTCATCCAGCTATAAAGGATTGGTTTTAAGAATCAGAAGTCTTTTAAACTCATAATTCTACAGAACTAAAGGGGAAAGCACTTCACACATGCTTCCTTCAGAGGGCTGGTCATAGGATCTCTGCACAACGAGTTCCTGAGAAAACATCTAAAATAACCCAGCAGCTGGCATCTGTAAATGGCACAGAGACAGGAGGGTCAGCTCCCTGCTGAGGTCTGCTTAATTCAAATCCGGACCCGAACTGTTGGCTACTGAATATGGTTTAGAACCATAGAATCACCAAGGGTGGAAAACACCTCCAAGATCATCCAGACCAACCGTCCATCTACCACCAATGGTTCCCCACTAAACCACGTCCCTTAGTACAACACCTAGACATTTCTTGAACACATCCACATGTGCTATTTAATGTGTATTATTTACTATTACATGCATGTAATCATTGCTGAGCTGGAATGATCTCATTCATCACACCGAGCGCCTACAAGAGAGATAGGAACTCACTGCCCCTTTGCATCCCAGCATTTCCTTCACCCCTGCCAAAGTGACTCCCATGGAGGAAGCAGAGCTGGCAGCCTTGTCTGGGCTGCCTCTCTTCATCCTTTTCAAACGGGTGGATCTTTTGGGCTCATCCTTCCCAGTGCACCAACCAGCACTGCTGAGCTAATGAGGTGGAGCAGGTCATCTGCACACAGAACACAATGGGAACAATCCTCTCCTTCCGCCCCGAAGCAAAGACAAGCAAGTGCTGCAGTGCGTGTTAGTGCGGTGTAGCATAACTAATGCTGAGCCCCAGGAGAAGGGAATTCACAGAGTGCCTGGGGAGCACAAACCAACATCATCATTGTAAAGCCCAACCTTACAGCTGGAGTTCCATTTTTAGAAAGTGAAGTAATGGATCCTCTGTGCAGCATCAAACCACTCTGTACAGCACGTTCTCCCTCATTAGCTCCCCAAGCAGCAGCAGCAGAGAAAAGGGGGGGGTCACCGATGCGTTGTAATTACTGACTGACAGCCTGTCAATGGGCAAGGCAGAGGAGAAGTCTCTCATTAACGCAGGCCAGTTACTTTCCTCTCTGAACGCTTCCTTTCCTGAAGCACAAGGTGGAGCTATGGTAGGGAAGCCCAACCCAAGGCCTGATGGCTATTTCCATCTCTGTCACCGGTAGTAATCTAAACAGCTTTGACTTCATCTGGGCACAACTACAGCTTTGAGAAGGAGCAGAAAACAAAGGCAGATGGGCCCGTCCACTAGCAACGCGGTTATTAACCCTGGATCCTAATAGTGAGCACACAAATAATCACAATGAAGGAGTCCTGGCAGCAGGCTGAGCTCCATGATACTGCTGCCTTCAGTATCTCACAAGCAGACTGTGTAGAACACATCCCCAGGGTCTTCTAGGGTTTCTGTGATGGCTTTTAGAATTCTCACATGGTTAGCATCGGGTTTAAGGATACGCTGCCAGTACTGCCTGTTGACAGTAGTGCAGTTTCCCATCAGCAGTGAAGATGAGCAGAGGGTTTTCAGCTATATGCCACTACACTGGCTGTGACAAATCTCTGTTCCTCCCTCAAAAAAGCCATCTTTTTGCCTTTGTGAAGTACGAACTCATAGTTCAGGTGAAGGAGGAAGCTGGTAGAGAAACACCTTTCCTCAATAGGCAGTTCCAAATTACTGCATGGGAACTCACACACTCTCCCAGAGGAATCACACGAAAAAGCAGGGACAGAGAAGCAAAGAATGGGTGAAAATGTCACAGAGGAAGGAGGAAGCCTGAAATCTTGATCCTGAGTATGTTCACTTATACTTGATATTGTAGGCATGGGAGGAGCCTTGCAAGAATTAGGTGGAGAAACACACTGAGAACGACTACTGCCTCAAAGCAGACAGATTGCAGAGGTCAAAGACAGTCCTCAAGATGTCAGGGTTGACAACCAGTCCTGTCTGAGAATGCCATGAAGGAATCTGATTAAGACAATCTGCAAGAGACAAAAGATCATAGAAAAGCTGAGCGTTTTCCAGGAATGAAACCAACATCGCTGAACAAACGTGGAACGATTCCAAGTCCAGGAAGGACTTCAGTTGCAGCCCGTATTGACATCCACAACATCACAACAGGCACCATTCTGGAGCCCTTGATGGACTGCAGGAAAGGGTTTTTAAATGGCCTTTTCAGAAAACTTTCCAAGCAAGTTTTCCTGGCTTGAAACAGTAAGTGAAAGTTTCGCTAGGATAGCAGACAGCGAAGAAGGGAAAACTTGGTTTTGTTGAGCATTGAAACTGTTACAGGGAAGAGGATTTCTGTCTTACGCAGAGGGTTAACAGCCTGTTGGAAAAGAAGCTGGCAGCCTTCAAGCTAGCTGTGTCCTGGGAGGCTAAAAATGAGATAATCGTGATAGGAATGCCTAGATGTGTGTGTAATCTCTAATTGGACAAGATTTGATTAGCAAACAGCACTACAATTCAAGGCATTATCTAGCCTAAGGATACCTCACTACTCCATTACTGGAGATTATCAAATCACAGCTTGGTCGGTGAGAGATACACCATTTCTAACGCAGCCAGATTGATCAGGCAATCTCAGGGCATGGTTATGTGGTACTTCTAAGCCAATCTCACAGCAAACTGCCAGCAAAAAGGCTGGATCACCCTCCTGGCTTCTTCATCCTGTGCTGTGTCTTACGCTTCTGCGTGTGTACGATGAGCTTCTTCAAGGAATTATGAGTGCTGTTACACAAGACAGCTCTTTATCTGCTTAAAGACAGACCCAACTGTACGGTAGGAGGTGCAGAATTACCTCTTCCAGTGGAAGGTCAAGATGCTCAATCAGCTCAATTGTATCACATCTTTAGTTCTTCCGAGAGGAGGAACGTCATGATGTGGATAGTCTGAACCACCTTCTAGAGATTTCTCTCTAATTAATAGAAGAAACCTAATGTGATTGCATCTTAACCCTAAGAAAAAGAGTGATTATCCATGTTTTTACCTTCCCCAAGCTGTCTCATTCCAGAGCCTGATGACTACTAAAGTGTATGGGAAGAAGGGAGCAGAAAGAGCAGAGGACAATGTGATACTAAGGCAGTTCTGATTGAGAGACTAAAAATGCTGTGGACACACATCCTAATTTAATCTGGCAGATGAGCAGTTACACAATCTATACTTCTTGCAGAGATGGGGAAAAAGCCACATACATTAAAGTCATGACGAGTAGTTGAGGACAACAATGTCTTAAACTGGGCATACAGGACAATGTCTACAGGTACTTTAAGTGCTGTGGTCTGGGAGATACCAAGCTTAAAAACCTCTGTGTTGAAGTAATAAGGAGGTGTTAGAGATCCCTTTTCTCTTTTTTTATACCAATAAGTAATACTGATATAGTTGAAATCTGGGGTTTCATCATTCTCCTCAATCTGAGGCTTCTGTAACAACAAAAGGATAAAACGGAAAGGACTTGTTCCTTTGCAATGACACTTACCTGCTAGCTGGTCAGAGGTCATATGGAAATACACCACAAGCACAGGTCTGAATGCTTCCAAACTTCTAAGTGAGTAGTAAGGTCTGTTCAGGCTCCTGGTAATCATCAGGTTGAGACAACTGGTTTCAAGCCTCTGTCTGTAATGGATAGAAAGGAGAGGTGAGGCTTCTACTGGAGTAACCAGTAAGGCCTGTCATGCTTTAAAGGAGGTTGGAATATCCCTCAATTATTCAAAAAAAACTACAGAAATACTCAGATATCAAAAAGAAAAGCTCACTGTATGAAGCTTAAGAGATTGATGTAATGAGAAGAGACCCAACAACCAGGAACTACTCAGTTTAACAGAAGTATATCACAATCCTGCAGCTGGATAGGGTGGAGCCAGATGGACTCAACTCCAAACCAAGAGATAACTTCCTTGTAATAAGCATTATCAAATATTGGACTGTCTCAGCTAAGGATGTGGCTGCCTTTGTTCTCCTTAGCAGGTACAGTTCTAACCGAGTGCTTTAACCAAGCATCCAGAGAGCACCGTACAGCCTCTGGAAACAGGAGGATGTCAATGGATGATCAGCATTCCCTTCCACCCCAAGAGCCCGTGTGCAGGTAGGGGTACTCCTTTAAAACAAGCAAACAAAGACTCTCTTGCAAAGCCAGATCTGAAGTGATCTGATTGATGTGGTCCGATGCAACAGATTGTGCTTTATAGGCTGAACTCACAAACATCATCAGCTTCCCAAGAGCCCTATGGAACCATGCTGGTGCTCACCCCTCCAAGACCACTGCTTAAAAATAACACAAATACAAGTCATTGCTAAGAAGCAGACCAAGAGCCATTAACCTTTGGTGCACAGCAGTTAAAATACACGGTTTACAGACAGGGATTCACAAATACGAAGCATACATGGACTGGATGATCTTCATGGTCCTTTTCAACCCAGGCCATGATTCTATAGCACGTAAAACTCTGCTCCTTCAACAGCAGAGAAAAATCCTTGAAGTAAAGGAGCAGGAAGGAGCAGCAGCTCACTGATGACATCCCTTTAGCTTCATAAAGGCTTTTCTACGGTGATCAATTATTTACATCATATTGGAGACCAACCTGTTGGCCATCAGCTCCACCTCACCACGCACAGCCTGCACCTCCCCGGGCAACTTTTCAGCGCCTGTAAAGTGAAAAGTTTGGAAGCTTTTCAGTTCAGTTTTCAGGAGCCAACAGCTGCTCTTGGATGCCTCCATTTTCAACAGCTTTCTTATGATTTTGCTTTTAAATACGATAAATCAGTAAAGACCCTCAAAGTTTCCTGGAAGCTACACACCCCTAAGGAACCTTACACCAAAACATGAAAAACAACAATTAATTTTATTATCTAACCCAACTGTCTTTGTTTTTTTTTTTTTTTCCTTCCCTCCCCTCCTTTCATAGAATCCTCGAATGGCCTGGGTTGCAAAGGAGCACAGTGCTCATCCAGTTCCAACCCCTGCTATGTGCAGGGTCGCCAACCAGCAGCCCAGGCTGCCCAGAGCCACATCCAGCCTGGCCTTGAATGCCTGC
>PPHD01016211.1:0-15683 GCA_002909625.1 Bambusicola thoracicus
GTCAGTGTCACCTAGTACAGCCCCATCCCTTACAGATGCTTATGGTGGGAACAGCATACACGTACACACGAGTAACCCCTTAATGCTTGCTGCATGAGTGGCCTCAAAGAGATGAGAATTGCATTTGTCTGTCAAAGCCAAGGGGTCTTTTGAAAGTTCAGTGATGCTAAGTAATACATTCCTTATGTAAATATGTATATTATGAAGAATGTTCACTAAGATGAGTCTTAATGTAGAATAAAGACAAACATTTTCTACTCAGCAGTGTGACCATCTGACTGCACTTTACAAGTCAATCCCATAATGAACAGGCAGGAATACATGCACATACTTGCATTCTGAGAAGCTCTAGTATCTCTGTGTCTTTTTTTCCAGTGGCTTTTGAAATCAGTAAGGGATGGCTTTCACAGTCAGAGGAAACTGCAGCTCAAGAAATCAATATTTTATCCCCAGAAGTTCCTTCTAGGATTAATACAGTTGAACTGCCAAAAAAAGTGTTTCTATTTCTCAGAAACTTCTCTCAAAAGATCTTGATAGCTTCTCCAGGCAGCATACAAGCATTTAAACGAGTCAGGTCTCATCACAGGGGCAGCAGGAGCACCAGCAGTCACAGTCACACCGCTCTGAGACCAAAGGGAAAAAGCTGTGTTTTGAGATAAGAAGCACTGATTTGGTGTTGGGGTTACTGCAGAGGTGCATTACATTCCGGCACTGACAAAAGGAGTGCTGAAAGCTAGAATAGTGTTTGGGTAAAAGGAACGACTCCTGTTTTTCCAATGTACTGCATATTCTTAGTTTTAAACAGGTCCTCTTCAGCATTTTGTTCATCATTTAGCACCTGATGGACACTAGAGAAAATCAGGCCTCAGATGTTATTCCAGGTCATGTTCCTTATGAGCTCTCCGAGGGAGCTGAGTCACGTGCCTCGTGGCAGTCATGACACCACCTTAATCAGATCCGCTCTGTGCCATGCTTTTCTATTGCCATGACAGCAAAGAGGCTGCTCTTTTAATCCTGGTATCACAACTTAAGAAATGGAACAGTGTCTTAGGTGATTGATGTTCCATCTCTTTATCATGGGAAGCAATGTTATTAAGCTTGCATAAGCAACACAGGTAATGAAATGGGAGTAAAAACAATATCTGTGGTGCTGGCTGACTGAAACAAATGGCAGAACCACAGTGCCCAGGGAAATGGGGGTCTGCTGGAGCCAGACACCAAGCACTAGGGGGATATGCCAGCAGGCCCCTCCGAGGGGTGCATTCTCTACTTGCTTTGGTGTTTCTCTGTGTATCTTGGAGGGCATTTCCTCACTTCTGCGCAAACCAATTCCTAGCAGAAAGGATGTCTCAGATTTGTTGCCTGTTGGTAGCACTGCCGATTCACTTATTGCATTTGGTAACAGATGACAGCTGTCACATCCAACTTGCTGTGTCATATAATCAGAGGTGGATTTCTGTCAGGGGAAATAGCACAGGCACACTGTGCTTCCGTAGGTGAGATCAGTCTGTGCTCCCACTTTGTTTCTAAGGAGTGAAGCAGCCTCTGGAATAAAAGAACCCTTTGTGAAGGTACAAGTTAAGCAGCAAAAAGCCATGCAGCAAGAAGGACAAGTGAGAGATGGGGGCCTGCAACTGACCGGGCAGCTGCCCAGAAAGGAGGAAAGAAAGATCACAGCAATTACTCCACAACCCAAAACTGGCTGAGGTGTCACTCTGCCCTGCACAAAGGATGAGTATTTCCTATGATTGCAGGATCTGGAAATCAGTGTTTTCCAGTTGCTGGGCTGAATTTTTGCTTCAGAATGGACTAAGAGAAGGGAATAATGTCCAATGTTTTAGCAGCCAGAAAACAAGCCCCAAAGTGCTAAGATTCCCACTATACCTTAGCAGTTAATATGGTTGTTTAACAGATGCGGTTACTGTCTTCAGAACATGCTTTCAAACAGGAGAGTTCGTGTTCCAAACTGGAATGATTCCAGTGGTGGCAGTGCAGCTGCCAGCACAGAGTAATCCTCCCCGCATTTCTGTGGAGCTGCTTACAAACAGTGAGGACCCATTTCTCCAGATTTGTATGGATTTGGTAACCTAGAATATGACAGCAGACCACACACTGAAAAGACTGGTTTCATGTATTAGCATGAAAAATCTTGGGTAATCTTTCCACTGTAAATACACTGTATTCCTACAAAAGAGGCAAATGCTGATGCTTATTCCTGTCATGTAAAATGTGGAGATCACCTGTAGTATTTTCTTGCTTTTAAAGTGAGTTGTTCTCCCCCCTGTAGCATTCACAGACAAGGAACAAGCCAATGGGAAACCTGCTAAAGGAACACAGTCAATGCAGCTGCAGGTAGGAGCCATGCTAGGTTAGCACCTAAGCCCTCAGGTAACATTTACTCCATGGCCTGGTTCTGCAAGTGCTTATCTTCTTGAATGGCTTTGCTCCTGGGAGCAGTCCCACAGAAGTCAAGAGGATATCTGTCTAAATATGAGATTATATGGGATAAAGTTTCATTGCCCAAGCTCAAAGTTGTGAAAACTGCACTAATTAAGGTGTTAAGAAATTAAAGACCACGCAGCTAACAAGGCGAAGCAAAAATATGATCACGTAAGGACTGTTTATAATTAATGACAAGGTTAAGGGCTTGATTGATATGACTGGTGAACCAAATTAAAAGCACTACCTAGGAGCTACATGAGCAATTGGAAAAGGCAAATAAACACACTGCTACAGGACAAAGGGAAGACGAGGTATTAATTTGAACCCATCTTCATACAGTTGAGAGGTATGGGATTTACACAGCAGAGCAGTACTGCAGCTGTTGTGGAAGTGCTGTGATTTCACACATCCAGAAGTGATTTACTTCCATAAGTGGGTGTCTTTTTAACCTTTAGGAAAAAATATTCAGCATTTGTTTTAATTTAAGGTGAATGTCACTTAATCATTACACATGATATTTTCAAAGGACTATAACTGCTTTCACATAGAGAAGAGACAAAAGAATTTAATTCATTAGAAAGTTATGTAGGTACTGGTCTGGTGATTCACTATTTGCTATTAATAGCTTTTTTGACATGAATAGCAACCGAAAATGGGCAGGTCTACCAACTGACTGGATTCATCTCACTGAGTCACGTAGGCTTTCAGTGCTAACACAATAGTTAACAGAAGTTATCTTAACATGCCCTGCACGGGCTGGCAACCAGTAATTACTATTGCGGAGTACAAAGGAGATGGGGTGAAAATGAATAAAGGAACTGCTCTACAAAGAACACGGGTGACTCTGATATTCTTGGTCATGAATATCATGTTTACTATGACAGCTTTTTGTATGTAAGACTACATACAAAAGAATGAAATACTGTCAGTGCTGCTGAGTGCTACTGAAGGAATTCAGAAGCAGAAAAGATTTAAAACAGAACTCTACAGGGTAAAGGGGTTACACTTCCAATAGTCAAAAACGTCGTACATTTAAGTGAGTCTTAAAACAGAAGTGCGGGAATTTCAGTCTAACATCTTACCTGTGACCCTGCAAAAAGAGCGAGTGAATGCTGATCCCTTCATTGCTGCAGTACCACCCCCAGAAATGTGCTGTAGGGAAATCCCGTTTACAGAAGAGATGCTGAATTATGTTGCTGCAGTGTTTCCTGTAGTTAATTGGATTCACGGTGGTAATCTGGGAGGAGCCAGTAACTATCTTTTCTTAACTTAAGACTGCATGAGGAATGCCTTGCGGGCTATGCGGATAATCATCTCATGAACTGCTTTCTGTATCTGCCTAGATTTCAGAGGGATTGAGGCAAAGAGGCCACGCCAAGCTCTTTGAAGAACAGAACCCTCCACACCGCCCTGCTCCATCTCTTCCATTCACCTCCTTTTGCTATCAGCCACCAGAGGTGTGGGTCTGCCTGCACCAGCCAAGTGAGCACAGCCACAAAGATCACTCTGGGAACGCACCCACATCAACTGCAGTTCAACTGATACATTAATTTAAAACACCACGAAAAGAAAATCAGATTCATGTCTCATTGTTCCTATCTGTGGTTATATCCTGAACAGTTTCTTCCATTTTTCATCCAGTATAGCAAAGACTATCATTAAAGCATATATACTGAGTGCAAATTCACTGCATTAACATCCCAAAAGCATAACAAAAATAAGTTATTCTGAATGCAAAGGATGCGATCTGCTAAAAAAAAAACGAAAGACTTGATTTAACTAATACAAGCCAGACTAAAGTAATAAAACAAGCTAAATAAAATAGGATTTGATGTTCTATTTCACCAAATCAGCTCCAGTGCTGTCTGACAAGAAAACAGATTTCAGCTATTTCCACAGCTTCCCCACGTGTCTTATTAAAAAGAAATAAAAAAGCAAAACACAAACAAGCTAGCATTAATTAAGTGCTTACTCACTGCTCATCATCAATACCTCCCAATTACTCAAAGAGAAAAGAACGTACGTGTGCAAGCTTCTGTGGATGGGGATGTGTTTTTTATTTAAGCAAGCTACAGGAGACAACTGAAAGCTGATGCCAACATATGTGTTAATTCCAAACGTGTTGCCTCAGATAAACACCTGCCTTGCTGTCAGGGGGGAGATGGAGCACACAGAACAGGACCGAATCATTACAATGACTCATAAAATAATGACGTAGCGAGTTGTCGCTGTTCTTGTTGTATGCTAATAATGAAGGAAAGAAGAACAATGCAACTACCTGAAAAAAAGGAGTAAGTAGTCCTTAACATCATTATTTTTTTTTTTTGTACTGATGTTGCAGGGACAAAAAAGAAAGCATGGGCATGAACTCAACTGCAGGTGATTATTTTAGTAAATAGCTGACATCATACATACACACATATCAGGCCATCAGTGCAAAAAAGTCTTAAATGAAAATGGAGCATAAAGAGTCTGAGATGTGGTGGACCCTGGGCAGTAACCAAAGCACATCACTGCCTCAGAGGCAGAACGCAGCGCTGAGCTCCTACAAATGAAATGCCTTTGGTAGGAACCTGCACTAAAATCTGGTAAAGCATTTGGTAGGAGGAAATGAGCAGATTTGTTAGTGGAGGAAAGAACAGAAAGGCGCTTCGGATAATTAAGAAACATTAACTAAATGGAATTCTTATTATATGTGGAGCCTTTTTTGGAAAGTTCTAAATGTTTACACCGATTGTACAACACCAGCATTCACCTATTTGAGTCTGGAGGAGGGTTTGTTCTTGGATGGTTTTAACACCTGGTACAGCAGCCTGCTGCTCTGCTGCATTTGTAGGTATTAGTGATTTGCTGCCTCTCGTTCCTGCACTTGTACTCTCCCAGAGGTCTGAAAAGCTGAGCTAGTTCCAGGAATGGGAGCCAAACATGTTTGTTCCAACAGGCTCCGTCAGCGCGTTGTTGTCAAGACTTTGTGCTGGGGATGACTTTTTGGGGGAGTCAGCCATTAGGCTGAAATAATCTGCCATTTTCAAAGGAAAAGTGCTCAGAGTAGGTGGGAAGCTGGTGACTAAACTAACAATCTTTCTCTCTAGGTTTGGCATTTTCCTCTTTAAACAAAATAAGAATCCCATGTCCTCTGGAACATTCTATTGAACTGTGATAGCCACTGAAAGACATTAACAGGCTTTTCAGGTAAGTAGAGCAGGGTCACTGGGCTTCGGGCAGCTCACTCCTCCAGCACCACACGGGCTGCCTCCCAGCAGCTCTGCAGTGTGCTTAGCAGAGGCACCTGTCCCATGTCCTTAGGCAGAACTGCATCGGATTAGGCAGCAGTAAAGTTATTGTCTCACAGTGAACCAAATGCAACTGAAATACCTGACCATCATTCAGACCGTGGTGTTCTCGTTGCCACGTAAGAGCACCACGTTATCCTAAAACCTTCAAGTTTACTAAAGCTCAGCTTTCCCTAAGGTTGATTTGAATTTAGCACAAACAGTGTATTTAGATTCCTAGCTGGCTTGGAACATCTCCAGCTTCATCTTTTGCTTTTTGCTCTGCTTACAGTTTGAGTAATAAAAATCAATTAATATTGCTTCATTTTCAGCTTGCATTAAAACACGGCAGGGAAAGCATTCCTTTGTGTGTGTGTGTGTTATTAAAAAACAGTATAAAATTTTATTAAAGACTTTTTACAGGCTTTGCTTTTAGGGTGTTTTTTTCCAGACCCTTAAGCATAATGCAGCATCACACTGCAAACTGATCATAAAAGCACCTCAACTACACCAGCAGTGTTACTCTTGTGAGACACACACACATGTAGATGCTTAATGAGATCCCAGAGCAACAGCCCACTGAGGAGCCCCGGCCTCATTTGTCATCTGTACTTCCTACGTTCATTCCTTTCCTCTTCTGCTCCACTGTTGGATAAAATTGACAAGATGGAATGCAATGGAAAGGCAGTGAAATGTTAGGAAAAGGCAGAACTGGAGACTTCAATTCAAGAGAGTTCAAAACTGACAAACTGCATCACGCATTACTCACAGATCATTCAGTGCACTCACAATGCAACAGGTGTATGGGAACTGTTGAATCACGGCCTGAACCTCTGATTGACCACCTGAGGCGAGTGCTGAGTCAGCTGCAGGGGCACAGGTGAATGCAGTTTCACCTGAGTGACCTCCTAGACCCCCATTTAAGGGCTGACTCCCCAGGAGGAAGGATCTCTATCTGGAGATTCTCCCTCTGGGAACCTTTCTGCAAGCCCAGGACATGGGTAAGATCTTTATTTCACTTATACTTTTTCCTAATCCAATACCTGTTCACCATACAGCCATACAAACAGGTGACCACCAGCCTATGGAAACAGACTACAAGCTCTTGTTCAGCCACAGGCTTTGAAATTAAAGAAAAACTGCGACTTCAAAGAAATACAGGTTGAAAAGGGAGAGCTGCCACTGGGCTACAGCAACCCAGTTCAGCTCTGCTTTGTGAGACAGCTCGTTTTCTGACCATACGACACAGTGGCAAAGCCCTCATCCAGTCACTGCTTGCTTTGGGTTAGCAGCACTGTCTCTGAAACACCAGATGTCAGGTTGCTGGAAAACTGCACAATTAGGACATCAATTCCTTCCTTCATACAGCTCCTGGAGAGCTACCAGAGGCTTTGCCAATTTGTGGTGACCTTCCCAAAAGCACTGCTTAATGTATGCATGACATCTAGGAAACGCTGGCCCTGCAGCAGAACAGCTATAGAGGAAACACAACAAAGCTCAGCTGTCTGAAAACACCCCATAAGGTGGGAAAGAGGAACCGGGGAGGAAATGAAGGAGATGGGAGGTAGGCAGTCCTTTTAGGAAGTACTTGATTGTGTGTTTTTTTTTCCCAAGGAACAAAATGGTCGAGCTTTGCCACGTGGGAACTGGCCGGGGAGCAGGAGGGAGTGGGTGGGACACAGGTGTGTCCGTGAGGGACGTGCTGGCTCTCCTCATGAAATTCAGACCAGGAGGCGCTCCAGTGGAGGGAAACTGAAGGAGCAGGTACGATTTTACGTAATCTACAACAACGGTGAGCTATCCAAAACCAGGAGCTAAGTTGTTTAGAAGTTCTTATGACAAACAACCACAGCCAACAGGTCGGTACGTAATTGGGGTACCGCTGTTCCGCTCTCTGTGGTGTGAACGAGGTGTTGCCGAGCAGCAGCAGGCCGCGCGCGGCGCTGTGCCCGAGGCGGGGCGGCTGCACGGCAGTCTTCCCGCGCTGTTCCTCAGCTGTCCCGTCCGCTCGCGGCCCCCTCACAAACCCCGCTCGGAGTTTCTAACGGAGACCTGAAGGGTCGGCCCGTGCTGCCACTCAAGCTCTCGCCTAATTAGAGGATTACGCCGCTAATTATAGGTCTGGAGCGCTGTTCTTACAGCACGGCCCTGAGGACCGCCTCCACCGCTCACTTCGCCTTTGTTTGCTCGCACGTGTGGCTCTGTGTACGTTTTACACAAACCGCCCACGACAAGAACTGAGGGACGGCTGTTTCACGCAATACGTCATTCCAAACGCCGGCGTCAGTGCTGCGCGCGTCCTTTCGGGCTCCATTACCCAACAGATAACCCCGCCCCGCGCTGCCCCAGCGGCCCGGGCTGCCCCGGGCACGGCCGCCTCCGGCCAGGGCGTGGCGTCACCCGCCGCCCACTGAGCGACCGCGCTGAGCACGGCGCCGGGACGGCCGCGTGTAGGGCCGGGGGCGCCGCACCCACCTGCACCAACGCTCCGCCGTCGCTCCGCCGCCGCCCGGCGTGGGGAAGGCGGGGCCGGGCCGCGCGCATGCGCCGCGGGATGGGGAGCGGGGTATGGCGGTGCCGGGCCTTGGGAGGGCGGCGAGGAGAGGCTGAGATGTGGTGCAACTTCTCTTAGCTGCGTCCCGAGGCATCGCCTGTCTGTGTGCGGGCTGAGAGCCGTCGAAAGCCGGCTGCTTCCTTCCCGTAGGCCGGGAACCGAGAGCCGCGCTGCTGGGCGCCCGGGGCGGCTTCCCTGCCTGTGTCAGTAGCAAGGTTGGGTGAGAGGAGAAGTTCCTTCGGACTTGAAGAAGTGAACGCACAATATATTGTAGTGGTGTATTTTTAGGCATATAGCTGTTGAATTGTTGTGTTACGTGGTTAGTTCTTGCTTGCGAAGCTGTAATAGCTTCTAGATGTTGTGAATAGTTATAGATACAGCGTTATAGACTAGAAAGCATGTTGTAAGGCTATTCTGCTTTACGGCAAAAGAAACAATAAGGAAACCACGTGAGTAGGCTTACCAAGCATCAGAGGAAGCCTCCTTGTCTTCCAGTACCCCAGTATGTAGTGTTAGAAGGCAGGTTGCCAAACTTAGCTCCACGCAAGGACAAGCAGATGTTCAGAAATAATGGCTGAGTGAGCAAACATTACAGCTTTGGTACCTATAAATTACTTATAAGAGGCATTCTCCTGCTGAGCACACATCAGTGAAGAGAGTTCATTTAGGGGGTGAGTGAGGAAGACCATAAGGCTGCTGAGTGGACTGTCGTGGTGCTAAAAGGACACCAGACAGTAGAAGAGACCATGAAATAGAAGACTGGAAACCTCATAAATCACTGCCTGAGATAGGTGTGTGTATGTTAATTATCTCATGGGTAATTGATGAACGTGTACTATCTGTGGAAATGGATGGGCTCTGAATCATGTCGTTTTTGAAGCAGGCATGGTGGAAATATCCCCAGTGTTTCCTGGCACTGCTAATAAAGAATGCCTGACTGAATGGTAACAAATCTGTGCTGTAAAGTTTCTAGGCATCGATTTCTTCGATTCACTCCTCAGCAGAAGCACTGCCATGGGCAGCCCTGGGAAGTGGTGGAGCCTCATGCTGGGCTGGCCTGGAATGCCGAGCACAGCTGGGTGTGTGCCATGGGATACCTGCTCCTAAATTAGTGCTCATATAATTACATGATAAACTTCCTGCAGGTAGATGTCTGCATTCAGGTGTGGTGATTTTTCTGGGTACGTAGTGAGATTCTGTAGGGCTGAGTTCAAAGCGAGCACCTGCAGGGTAACTCCAGGAGGTTGAATCCACCTTTCTCAGATTTAAGTCCTGCTGTTTGGAGCTTAGAAACCTTACCTGGCTGAAAGTTATTGTAGATCAGCACATGCCACCTTGTGGCAAATTAACAGCGTGCATCTGGGCTGTTTATTCCCAACTCTTCACACTTTATTCCTTATTGAGATACTGCCTTCCTTTTATATTCCTTGTATTTTGGGGCTCACACTGCTTCATCTCAGAGCTCCTGTGCTTCATTGCAGTAGTTCGTATGCGTCTTGGAGATCCACCTGTGGCATTTTGCACTTTGATCTCATGTTCTGCCAGTATAAAGCGTATTTGTTGATAAAACATTCTGAGCACTTTCCAATTCAAAGCCTGAAGGTAGCTGGTGAAAACTGCACCTGGTTCATCTGGTGAGTAAGGTGCTGTGAGGAGCACAGAATGTTCACCTTCAAACTTTTACCATGATTTCTGTTTCCACGTAGCTCCTGCTCCTTACCTCACTTATGCAAGTGCTGGATTTAAATGTGTTATCCCTCCTCTTGTTTTCTCAAGTCCCACTGTCGCAGTGTCCTTTTCCAGCCTAAACACTGTTTTCAAAGATGATTTAGGCTTTCACTACAAGCCTTTCATTTGCAGTGCTTATGCAGGCACATCGCTGCACGGGACAAAGTCTCTCTTGTTCACAGTGAACATCAGTGTTATGGGAAGGGAACAAAAGGCTGGAAAGGGTAATCAGCAGATGCAGTGAAACGGTGCTGTAGCAAGAAAAAAATAGGTGGAGGGGCTGCTTCTGAGGTTGGAGGAGCCCTCAGTGAAAGGTGGCAATGCTTTCCGAAAAGACACTGAAGAAATGTTGTTGCAGTAGGTGAAGGTGTGACCTGCTCTTTATTTTAGTAATCTGCTTTCATCATTCATCTGTGTGTAACCTTTGCAGCTTCTAAAACCAATTCTTAATTACTTTTCATTTTATAAAGTCTGTAATGGTTGAAGTTGCATGCAACCCTGTAGCTGCAACTTAATATGAGCCACAATGGAAGGAAATAAATTTTAATAGGCTACCATAGCAGCTGTAAGTTTGCAGGGAACTAATTTAAACCATATTCTCTTACCACTCTGCCTCGAGCATTAGAAAGAAGTATTTTAAGTGAGGCGTAGTTTAATCTAGTGGTGATTTTGGGATGATTAAAGCTTATGAGTCTACAGTCTACAGCTTTTTGGTGGTTTTTTTTTTTTTTTTAATTTTATTTTCTGTTTGACTTTTTAAGCCTTCGACTGAAGGGGGTTTTCCATGGCTTCCACATTAGCTTGGGTTGGTGGACCTACAAAGGATAAATGCCGTAACCCTGTGATGCTAAGTGGCTGCTCTCAATCACCCCTACACAAATGTGATCAGTTTCTTAAAATTAGTGCCTACTAAGGGCCTCTGAGTGCATAAAAACAGCTATTTGCTACCGGAGTGGGTATCTCGGATTAGGAACAGTTACTAACTAAATAGTAGTTTTCTTTCCCTCTAATGAAAACAAGTTTGCACAGTGGAATGGCCACTTCCAAAGGGAAATGTTGAAAGAGGAGAGATTAAAGGAGTGATTTTTTTTTTTTCCCTTGGAAAGGTAGAACAAGGACAAAGAGGAATTACTTTTTAACCGACTGCTGAGGAGCAGAGTTGGGTGATGAGTCTGTGCTGGTTTTAGTTGCCAAAACAGAGCAACCTGTCCCAAGGTTTGTGTAGGATGAAGAGAAAGGTAGATCAGGAAGACTGAGCTGCAGATGTGAAGCCTTGTGTTAATGGTCTTCAAGGCACTGAACAGAACCCAGAAAGACTTCAGGATTAGGCTTTGACAAAGGGAATTGCAGATATTCATAGGAAGAATTCTCATCAGGGAGATTCTGATTTGACATAAGGAAAAGGTTTATAGGATAAAGGTGTTGAGGCACTGGCACAGGTTGCCCAGAGAGGTGATGAGTGCCTCATTCCTGCAGATATCCAAGGTCAGGCTGCTCATGCTCTGAGCACCTGATGGAGCTGTAGGTGTCCCTGTTCAGTGCAGGGGAGTTGAGCCAGATGGCCTTTAGGAGTCCCTTCCGACTTAAATGATTCTATGATTCCATGAATCCATTGGTACTCCTGGAGCTGGGTATGCAGAGGGCAGGGGCAGCTCTCACGTAGATATGGAAGTGCTGCTGAAGAGCTGTATGTTAAAGCAGGTTTGCTTTGGCTGTGATCTCGTTCCATGAAGGTTGTGTCGGTACAAACAGAGCTGCAAGCCGTGTTTCCAGAGCTTGAACTGACAGCCACGTGCAGCTGTGCAGAAAGGGCTCAGCCACTTGTTTCCTAGGGCACAGGGAGATGCGCTGCTCCGTCACTGCCAACCATTCTGCAAGCAGCCCTTCTGATTCCATGGATTTTGTTTTTCTTTATAAAAATCAGAGTCCTTCAGAGCTCAAGGAAACCACGTTTGATTCAGGGATATTATGCAGGCAGTATAAAGAAGTTTTTAAAAAAATCAGCAGTTTTGGGGAGGTTGTTTGCTGAGCTCTACTATTAATACAGTGGTGTTTGCCAGACTGTGATCAAAACCACTTGGCAGGAGAGACTTCGTCAGGAGGGTGAGCCAGTGGAGTGGAGCTGTCATCTCAGTACGTCCAGAAAAACCGTTCTCTTGGCACAGAAAACAGACTGTTTACAGAAAAAATAAACATGCCCTCTAAAATTATGCTCCTTCTCTGTAAAATCATGGAAGGTCACCAGGCTTTGACCCTACAGAAGGAGCGTAACACTTTATGAGACTTCTGTCAAAGCACGTGATAAAAAATAAATACACTGTAATAAAGAAGTGTCAGTCTGATGGCTGAGATGTGCCTTCCTAACGCATTCTGTCTCCCTGCTGTAAGATGTGCCGTGCGTGCTGCCAGGCAAAGGAAGCCCATCTGGAGGGGATATCAAATCCATCCATTTTCTTGACGTATCGGTTGATGTAATTAACTTTTGTTTCATCTCCCAAGTAAACCTTGTAAACACTAAAATGTGTCAAAGTAAAATGTAATTTATTGAAGGGTGTGATTTGTAGAAGTCCTCATGGTGTTTCAGCTGCTGGGTAGAGCCCCAGATGCTGAATATCCACAAGGAACAAAGGCCCAATCCAGCCAAACCTTGGTTGTTCTCTGAGCAGTGCCAATAGATGGGTGAGATAGGGTTGTGGGGACCACCTTTGCATGTGTCTTTGTGTCAGGGCAGTAGGAGCACCTCCTCTTTGCTGCTCAGGATTTCCAGCTGTATTCTTTATAGTGATTCCTTCCTCCTCTGTAAGGCTGTTGGTTGTAATTCTGCTGTGTAAACTCCTGGCATGGGAGTGAGAAATGTCATTCAGGAGAGCCCAAGTAAGCCAGCACTGAGGCTTGGCCTGCCCTGAGCTCCCTGCTGTCACAGCTGGGTCGGTGTCTGGTCAAGCTAGTTGAAAAAAAAAACACCCCATACCACCACAATCAAGAAGCTGCAGCTCTGTTTTTGAGGACCATCCAGACTGGTCCTCAGTGCTGCCGGGATACCTGCAGATTTTATGGATGTACACACCCACATTGCTCAGTGTAACCATCAGCCCTTCCTCAGTAGTTCAGAGGCACAAAAGCACTTCCTTGCTGCCGCCCTCAGTCTCACATACAGCACTAAGGCAGTCAGATGGCCCTGCTGGGATCTCTGCTGCTGCTATTATACATGTGAAGAGCATAGAAGATACTGACATTTCTAAAACCTGAGCTATCAGCTTGCTGAGGATGAGTATGCAAGTGTTCGGCCTTGGGTTTTCCACACTCTGCCAACCCACTGAAGTTTTATGTTAGTCAAGAAAAGGAGAAAGGCTTCCATTTGATGGTAGTTTAGATTCTGCTTGGTTATAATTCACAACCCCAAAGCATAAGAATTAAGTTTAATAGTTCATAAATTACACAGCACGCAGTACATGCTGTTGTAATCTGCACATAATCCATACGAAGTATTAACACCAATGTCTAAACAAAATTCATAGTCGCTGTAGGCAATCTTAAACCTCAGCTGTACAGTTTTCCTGAACTATTTTGGCTGTAGACATGACTTTTCACCCCTCTACCCCCATATGGTATTAATTCAATTGTTTTATATGTTGTACATGCGTAAGAACTAGAAGGGATTTCCTCCAACAACAAACACTGAGGATAAAAAGGTTGGTGTTTATAGAAACGTCAAACTGAAAGGCTCTTCCATAGCTTGCTGGGGGATGGCTGTCGTTTAAAACTCAAAGGCCGGTCATTCGGAGAGGAAAGCTGGAAGCTGATGCTCAGTTCCCACTCATTGGGACTCAGCAGCAAGCAAGCTGAGCGGAGGCTGAGGGAACTTGGGCTTGGTTAAAAAGATCAGGAAACAGCTACAGAATGATTTGGTTCCCAGGGGCGTGGGTTTTGATCACCGCTGTTTGCTTTTTGCTTAATAGCTCTCAGTGGAAGGAGAAGCTCTGAGGACAGTGCTGACCCTGCTGCAAGGTGTTGGAAAGGGAACGCTTCCTTGCAGCTGGAGTGCTGCTGTCCCACAGGAGGGCTGGCAGGGTGACAAATGAGGGGTCAGGAGAAGACAAGGGATCATCATGGGTCTGTGCCATTTGCCTGCAAGCTCAGGGCTGTGTTTGGAGCCGTGCTTGGCCAAGGGCAGGCTGGAAATGCTTTTGGAGTCCTTGGACCCACTCCTAACAGTGCTGATCAGCTTCCTGCCTTGTAATCAAATAAGTATCAGCAAGACAGCATGGCTGGAGTGCATGGTGTGGATTCAGGAAAAGGGGAGCATGCAGGAGCTGTGTAAGAGCAATGGGCTTGGGAAGCTGCTGTCTTGGTTTGCTGTGTGAGCGCTCTGAGATGGGTTGAGATCTCAAAGAGCCTTGGGAGGCAGGAATAGGAGTTAGGACCAAAACAGCGGATGGGAGGTGAAGAAGAGGAGTTGGAAAGAGCATGCTGCTTGAATACAGCAGGAGCTTCAGCAGGAAGCAGCTGATGGGCTGGTGTGCAGGAAGCGGGACCAGTATCATAGGTTTGAGGAGGTTCTCCTATGTACTGCTGTGCACCCTGGTTCCTCCATGGCATCTCTGAGATTATACAGGAGTTTCGTTGGTGCTGGAGGATCCCAGAACATTGCTGCAGTAGGTCTGCTGGTGCCAGTATCCCAACGGTCTGATGCGCAGAGGCATTTCTATTGCCACTGACATAAAACTTCTTCCAAACAACGATCCTCATTAATTAGGATCACTACAGTCTCAGCTTTTGAGTCCTCTTCCTTTTTTTGGAACCAAAGTGATGAAAACTGCTGGGAAGTTGTCGGACTGTCACACGCTGCGATGCACCGGCGACGCTGTCGCTGCGGCGGGGGCGGCCCGGCAGAGGGCACCCGCGGCCCGAGATCCGCCGGCCCTGAGCCACGGACCCGACGCTCAGCCCCCCGCCCCGACCCCGCCGCGGTGCCGCTCTCCGGGAGCCCCCGGCCCTGCGCGGTGAGCGGGAGGCGAAGGGAAGAGGCTGGCGGACGAGGCCTAGAAATGCGCTAAGCGAACCCATCTGCGGCTCAGATCGCTATCGGGTGGTGGAATTTCGTCCAAAAAAAAAAAATTTGGAAGTGTCATAATATATGTAGAGAAAAGCAAAATTGTTTAAACTTCCTAAGCGGTCGTGTCCATGTATGGGTTTACAGTTCTGTTCTGGGTGTGGTAGGTAGAAATGTGCCGTATCGAACATCAGGCTGCAGGGCCGGCAGGGCAGAAGTCGGCTCTCGTTTGGCCTGAGGTGGTGGCACTGCGCTGATGCTGGTGGCATTTGCCCTCACAGAATGCAGACCGGGAGCTGCCTGCCTTCCCTTTAGCACCGCAGCAACATCGGTAGGCACCAAACAGCTGTTTGGTAGGTGTGAGCATCGCCCTTAGTGGGGTCCCAGGACAGGGGTTTGTTGGTGTCCTCAGTGTGAGCCAGGAGGTCACCAGGTGTGGGACCCCCGCTGAGGGCACAGCTGTTTGAGTACCCACTGAAGCAAGCAAGGTGAAACCAGCCTTCATGTCACTGCTCCATGACCAGTGTTGGGCAAAGTCCTGAAAGAGGGTTTTAGTGAGATCTCTCCTGCCAAGGCATGAGGCAAAGAGGAGGCACAGGGCCTTTGCTCAGCTTGGCCTTACAACACCAGGATG
>PPHD01016212.1:0-15683 GCA_002909625.1 Bambusicola thoracicus
AATAAATTTGATATTGTGCAAGAGGCACTCTCAGATTAAGATTTAATTGTGTTCAATTCCATAATTTAAAACCAGTTTAAATGCAACCTGAAAAGGATATAGTATGTATCTTCTCAGCTTGTGAAATAAACAGAGTGGTATGTCAGCAAAGGGATTACTCACTTTTCCATCCTTGGATGTACCAGCAACTTGACCTGTTGCTATAGTGATCCTGTCAGGATGGACAGCCAGGCTAAAAAAGGATGAAAAACAGACAAGAAACTTAAAGCCTTTTACACTAAATCAAACTTCTACTAGAGCCTGCAGCAAATAGCCTTACTTAGTTAGACAAACATCTCATACATATCAACATTTTAAAAGCATGAAACCAGAACTGGCTAATTTATTTTCATGCTTTTTATTCAAAAACCTTATGAAGTAACCTGCTTAAGCCCTAATGCCTCACAGAACACACCAAACAAGCACCAGCCTTACACTGGGATTTGTGTCACCTAGATATAAATGTTTGCAGTGTATACAGAGTTCACTGCTTGAGGCACTAATCTAACTTCAGTTATCTCATGATATGTTGTAGAGATCTGGTCAGTAAGGTAAGCACATTCTAGAGACAGTCCTTCAGATCAAATACTTATTCACTCAAACATATGACAAACTGCTTATCAGAATGTGTTGACCAGATATTCAGCAGCTCTTACGGGGTGATATCAAATTCTTCTTCAAAAGGTTAGGAAAAAAGAAAAAGAGGAAAGTCCTGTAGTTACTGAGAAATAGTAATACTGAATAGAATCAGATTACATGATTTCTAAAATCAAAATTGTTGAAATACTCAATGTTAAAGTCTCTAAGAAAAAGCAGTCCACAATCTGTACTGAAGTACAGCCTAGAGGGCAGAGCAGAGTCCACTTTCATCTAAGTTTTTATCTTCATTCTTTTTTCACTGCAGCTGCTCTGTATACAGTTCTAGACATGAAATATCCTTAGAAAGGAATGGTGACAATAATTCATCCAGCTTTATAGTGGAGAACTGTATCCTCTTTCTCATGAAGCAGAAAGCTTTGAAATTTCTGAAGAGTTAGAAAAATTTAAAGAAATGAGATGGAACAAGTCCAAGTTAAAATAAACAAGATTATACAAATAAATCAGTTTTATGAAACGCACTCACAGTGCAGCCAGATTTGATTATCAGGTCTATTTTAGGGATTCGTGGACTACAGGTGTTTCATAAAGCTTAATTTATAGAAGGGATGTCAAACTCTGTTCATACATTAAGGCTCATCAGATAATCTGGGTGCTCTTCCTCAGCTACTCTCAGCAAGTAGATGGATACAGCCAAGATAAACTATATATTCATATGCCAATTCAATGATATTAATATTTCCTGATATCTAGCATCCCGTAAGCTTGAAAACAGGAAAATCCCTTTGAAACCCAAGCTGGCATGCCTGCATGACAGACAGACCAGACAGCTCTGGACCAGAGTGCAGGATATCTGCCATGATACAGACATGCTCAAAAACTGCCGAGGAAAACAGGAAAGAGCACATATGAAGATTAATAATTCAATCCTACTTGAAAAAGGAAACAAGGGGAACCTAAATTAGTCAATAATTAGTCCAAAAACAGAGCAATTAAAATCAGTAGATATATCATCAGATTTCTACATGCTTGTATTTTTGATGTAAAGAGTGCAAGTTATGGAAAATAAGTTTTCTTGAGTAAATACACCTTTATCATGAGCGTCAAGACCTATACGTTATTGTCCAAGTACACCATTAGCCATACAGAACCAACCTATGCCTGACTGAAGAGGTTAGATCATTTGAATTTTCAAAACTCTGTTGAAGAAAATGAAGTATTACAGGATAAATATTGTTTTGAGAGAAAAAAATCTGAAGTGTAATAGGTAACTCACCACTTCACGTCATCATTATGACCAGTGTAATGTCTCTGAAGTTGTTCTTCAACGTTGAATAACACAACTACAGATGCGATGAAATATACAGTTTCACCCGTTGGAAGAAGATACAGGTTACTGCGACAGTCTCGACCCCGATATCCATAGCTAGCATGTTTGTCAAGCTGCAATAACATTATTTATGAATTAAGAATGCTAAAAAGAAGGAAAAATGAAACAAAGTTCCTGATAGTCGGCATCTCCTCGCTTGAGCGCAGCTTTATCACTTAAAAACCTCCAGAATGGTAGAGAGACCCAAAGCATTTCATTGCTTGAGTGCCTGGAAAGCTACAAATCGCACCAAAAACTACACAGTAGATGAGAGAAAGACAGCATTTTGTAGCTATAGCACCCCTTCAGTATCCTTCAAAATTTTCTAAATGCTAGACTAAGGCAGTACTACAATTCTAATGCTGGCTCAAGTGTATTTACCATTCATACGGGTTGACGAAATAAAAACTTGGACTTGATAGAAACACTGGTAAGCCATTCAGTACATCTCCCTGCATTACATTAGGAGGGACTGCATTATCCTTTGTTCAGGTTGATTGATTTCATTATTCTGGTCATTACCAAGCAGATGGATAAAAAAACATAGAAGGGTTACATCATACGTTCTGATTTATTTTTGTAGCAGTTAAAAGGCAGCGGCCCAGATTCTGATGCTCATCATATCAACGCTAATTTAAAATTAATTCAATAAACTAACTGGAATTAATCCAGAAAAAATCTCATTTAGACTGAATGTGAATTCAGTCAAATTATGCAGTTTTATTTTTATGAAGAGTCATTAGGGACTACAACTATTTTGGCTTTCCCTTTTTATGGTAAAAGAGAGGAACAATATTAGCAGAATCCTGGCAAAACAGACGAGCATTATAATTCAGTCATTATGGAGAATCTGGCTACGACGGATATATAGGAAGGTACTGCTTAAACCCCCTCAGTACCTGATACTATATTTGCGCAATATTCCCTCCATAATCAGTGACAGTGCAGCAAAACTAAAAGACCCACGTTAGCACAGGACTACAGGATGTAAGGACTACAACTATTAGACTCTACAACAAAAATTTAAATGATAGCTGGCTGCTATGTTTTCTTTTTTTTTTTAATACATGTAATAGCAGTGCATGCACAAATGTTAAAAATACATTAAAAAACATTTAAAAACACAACTTTTAAATTCCCAAACTGTCATTCTTCGAACAAAGTTCCTTTAAATTTGAGATATTTAAATCCAAAAAAAAATGAAAGCAACAAATATTTTTAAGTTTTGAAGCATTTATTATCAATTCCTAACATGTTTGAAAAGATAAGTTACTTCTCCAGATCACAGGGTATTGCTCAGCTTCTTTCAACTTATCATTCTCTATAAAGCCACAGACAATTGAAGTCAACAGTATTCACTGAGTTCTGTGATATAATCAAGTTGATAACAAATTAGCAGCTTACATTAGTGTAAGAAATATAATTTAAAAAAAAAAAAAAAAGGTAAAAACATGATATAGACCTTCACGAGGAAGAAATCTCTGTGCCATGAAATAGCTATTACATGGAAAAGATCTCATTCTTTAGGAAAAAAATCTCCTTTTACCATTCTTCCTGTTGGGAACAATGCTGCATTCAACAGCATGACTGCTGTTGTCAAATATTCAGTTTCTTTCTAGCTGTCTTTTTTCCCCAGATTTAAACTCCTGGGGTTGATCTCTCCTCCTCACAATTTCCCACACTCAGATTTGGTGCCGTCAACTTTGATTTGGTGAACTGGCACTTCAGCGAATGTTATCTTGACCTTTCCTTTTCTCTTGGCCTGCAGCCTTTGTTTCAGACCTCCTGCTTACCAAATGAGCTGCTCTCAAACAGTCCCTCTCCCTGATGTACCCAGTGCCAACATACTGCTTGGCGCTGCCACCTCTGCTCTAGCCCTCCCTCACACTTTACCATTCAGCATTTCTATTTCTTCACGTCTGCATGTATCTGATAATCTGAATCAGTGGTTGGTTGTGGGGTTGTCGTTTTTTTTTTTCCCCCCCTTTTTGCCCTTCTCATTGAATTTTCTTAAAATGTGAGCAGGAGTGTATCTTTCCTCCATTATAGTCTCTAAACTGAGCATTATTTTACTCACTAATCTATTCTTCTTCAAGCCCTGTAGACACCTAGTCACTGATGTAACATTGAAGCATGAATGGCATTACTTGGTTTAACTGTAAAGAAGAAATCTGGAAAAAATAGCAGAATATTTTTGGGAAAATACGATGTCTCCTCAGTAATCACTCAGGTTGGAGCACTTTATTAATTCATACCTTTTCTATTAATAATAGCATGAATATGGGATTGTTCTGGATATAGATACACAGCTGGGGGGAGATATGAATAATCAAACAATGAAAAAAATAATAGTCCGTCTAGGAAATAGTCATTTAGGTAAGCTTAGGTGAGAAGTTAATGAGACTGAAATCACAACTCTATCATTTGTGGTAAGTCTGTAATATTACCATCAGTTTCCCTGTATGCGGTGCTAATGGCAATCTATGTTGATTTTGGTTTTTGTGGGATTTGTTTGTTTCGGAAAGCATCTTTTCATTCCCCACATCATTCTTTTGCCCCTTCCTTAAAAGGGGGGGAGGGGGAGGACTGTGCAAACCTGAAGACATCATTAGGCTGTTTTGTGATATACGTACAATGATTCAAGCAGTATTTATCACTCTATTATCAACTATTTTATTAATGTGCGGTGCCCAGATATTTTTGGTTTTTAATTGACTCAGTCATTTCTGTATGCATTATCTATGCGGTTCCAGCAGAGTGGGGTAGAACCCACAAAAGCTCAGCTGCAATAGGAATAACAAGAATGGTTACTAAATCTGTCATTAATCTCTAGCGAATACAATGGGACTCTCGGAAATTCTGTGTGCAATCTGAAACCACATGGAGTTCTATTTATACAACTAAGAAAAAGAATATTTGCAGCTTTTCTTCTTTTTTTCTGTGAAGACAAAGCAACATCCTATTTGCACTGCTCAGGACCAAAAAAAGTCTTTTCTTAAAATAGAGGTTCTTACGAAGGCTTAATCTCTCTAAAGGTAGTGAATATTACAAACAGATGTTTTTGTTTCTGTTTTACCATAAATCACCTATTATTTATACACAAATGAAATGTCATTTTGTTTTTCAAAGGACAGACTTCTTTTATTACTAATAAAACTGAAATGTGACAATTTCTCTATGTGATAAACACTAGATTTTTTTTCCAAGGCAGAATTCCGTAGTTGTGTCCACTTATAGATATCAAACGACCAGAATTTTCCACTGACGTTTATGCTGCTTAAGCACAGCTGAAATCTAAATGCAAGCATTATTTTATATCTGATATCTTGTGGTCTTTATTGCTGGCACCTACCAATTGTAATATGCTGTTCAGTTCTAGTCTTATTCAAATACTGAAGTTGTCCTTATAAGAAGTTGCTGTAACCAACGGTGCACTTTTTATAAAACACAGTTCAAAATGATAAATTATTGCTGAAAGTCAGCAAAAAAACCCTTAGATTGTTTTATGCATATTATAATTAATAATCACAGTTCACTACATTCTTACAATATGCCTAGTTTAATCTTCAGCTAATTAGCATGCTTCAAACTCAACCTCCAGGCAACGTTTAAGCAAAGTCTTCAGCTGCCACCCTGTAATTCACTGAGTGCAGAACAGCAGGCCTTGAGAAATGAGCACCTATTTGAATGGAATGTCACTTCGCACTTCACTAATGAAGCATACCTCATAAAAGATTACCTTAAATTTGCTATACTTCAGCTCTAAAATTTATTTAAAACACATCATAAAGAAATCATTGGACTTCACGTAGTTCTCCAACACAGAAAGGATACACCCATTCCAGTTTAAGCCTCTTGGCTGGTAGTTCTACTTTTGCTTCCAAATTGTAAGATTCCACTTGCTCTTTGGGCATGTACATGGTAACAGGACGTCCACGAAGAAACATTTTTACATATCCTTCCTCTACAAAAGGTCAGAAACGTTTAGAGTTACACAAATAAAAACCATCAGTGGAGAACTCCAGTGCTCCTCAATCCCTTCCCACTTAATAGTTTGGTGTGTTACAATTACAGAATGACATGCAATCACAAACGTATAAAATAAGCAGCTTTCTTTTCCGCTAAATCACGCTCACTATGCAGAATTTTTTTTTTTTAAGTAAGGTCCCTTTTTCCTCTAAATATATTGAAAAGATTTAGAATTAAACAACATCATGAAGAACTAAAAAAAAGTCAAAGGACTGCAATTAAAACTTTTTTTTGTAAAAAGAAAGTTACATATTACATTTTTTAAATGTTTGAAAGGGGAAAACATCAAAGATTACAATTAACACAGAAACGCCACTTAAAATTAATTTTATTTTTTAATCAATATTTACAGTGGAGCATCAGCATCTATAGTATTTTTCAACGCTCAGTCGCATTCTTTGCATATCAGTGTAAAGATATGCTTTACACTTGATACAGTGTTAGAGATACATTTGAAATAAGGAACACGAACAGTTAGTAAAAGAAATCATGCTGATGTACATGCAAAAAAGATGTGTTTTAAAAATCACTAAACATGGAGGAGTGACAACATTGACAGCACATTATAGAAAGGAAAATGACACAGAGGAGAGAAGCTACAAAAACTGAACTGGCTGACAGAAATAAACATTTCTAAAAGAAAATACTAAAAATAATCTGTTGAATTCAGAAGAAATATTTTTTGGGGAGGAGAAGCAGGGATTAATAACAGATCTGGAAGTACTGACTTGGGGACTTCATGGGGCTTATAAAACTAGGAGATCTGGCAAATGCCATGAAGGTCTGACTAGGACTTTTGGGAACTGGCAAGGCCAAAGTGGGTGTCCTGTGAACTTCTGGTGAAGTTTGTCCACATTCAGAACGTGCTGGCTCTTGCTGCTCCATCGGCAGATCAAGGAATTCAGCCTTGTTCTCATGCGAATCAAGCAGTTTTGGAGTCAGTGACATCTGTAGAGTTACTAGACAGAATAATCATGGGCACAGAGGGAATGGAAGGGCAAAAGTAACAAAATCATGTAAATAGAAAAAAAATTAACACTTTAGGACTCTTAAAATCATGCTATGAATTGCTAAGTATCATTACAAGTATACTACTATGTTTTAGTTTGAAAATTAAGGTTTTATTTTAATTGGAAATGCATACATCAGAAATTCTGATTAAATGAATAAAAATTATAGGTTGAACAAAGAAACATTATAGCTATGTCGTATTACCTACATACATGTATATTTTGGCTTTAGACTGATTCATTTGGGAGAGATCACAGTAAAGTTACAGCTAGGGCTCTCTAAAACCCCCTAATATATAGAATTCACAGACATAATGAAAACAATGAAATATAATGAGAACAACAAAACAATACTAAAACAAACAAACAAAACACCAAAACAAGAGAATAATAAGAGTGACAGATGGCTGGAGTTCAAGAAGCCTGTTAAAAAGTGGCAGAATACTGGAATTGATATTAAAAATCTACTCTGATAGATCTGTATGGGAAAATAGAGAGAGTAGAGCATTAAATAGCAGAGCATTACAGCACTATTTGTATGCGCATGCAGCATCTAGTTAATGAGCTTCAAACACAAGCCAATGCTACTGATACTGGTGCACTGGAATTTAATAGTATTTCAGCAGTGACAAGTCTGGACTGTGCTTATCAAAGGCTGTGAATGAATGAAAGTTTAATTCACTGAGCTGCTTTTCTCACTTAAAACATCACGGACTCCCAAAACTTGCATTTAGGCATTTACGGTGGAACTACCCACATTTAACCTAGTCACTCAAAACTCCTTTTTAGAGTAAATAGGAAGAAGCAGGTAACTTTACAGGAATTAATCACACTTCAAAGCATATGTCCAAGGCCAAAGTGTGTGTGTGTACGCTTATGTATGTATGTGTATATATATATATATACACACATACATACACATGTAATGTCTTCAGTATGCTTCTCACTCTCTAACCGTAAACAGGAATTTAGGATGACTAGGCAAGGCACAGTACTATTTATTTAGAAGTTCTGTTAATATTAATTTTATGTGTACTGATTTTTGTTAGTAATACAAGTATATTATCAACGTAGTCCCATTTCCTTCTATTTTTCTTAACTAAATCTTTAAGACAGCACAGTTCTGTATGCAAAGATAGTGGTAAAGACAGACAAACTACAAAGACATATCAGTGGCGAAGCTTCTAGACAAATGTATCTTTTACATCTGCAATATTGTAAATTTAAAACTGCTGTTGAAAATAACTATAAAAGTGAATAGCTACTGAATTGAAATTAGAAGATGTGAATGCTAGTAAGATCAGCAAAGAGGATCACTACTGTGTAGTTGTACAGTATTACGCGATCAGAAGTAGAAGCCCTTTAAAAGACTTTGCCTTGAGAATAAACATTTTTAAAATGAAATTTTACGTTTGTTGCAAAGCTGAAAGATGCTGATTAGTGGAAAAACTGTTAGGACTAAGCTATCTCTAAAAGCAAGACAAATCTGTGATTATATCACAGACAAACATGCATCAAAAACGTACATATTCACACTGCAATTTAGCTGCAAGTTTAGAAAACAATATGGCATGTTTACCAAATATAACTCTGCATCATGACATTGAGCAAAAAGCACTGAGAAATTAGTTGTAGACCTAAGTCTTATTTAGCATTCAGAAAAATCTAACTCTAAATTCTACTCAATATGAAAAAGCAAAGGGAAAAACCAAGGCTTCTATCATCGTGTTAGACTACCAGCAGAACAGCCAAAGGGGCAAATCTATATGAATTTCAGCAAAAGTGCAGAACACCATTTCAAACACAGTGAACATCCACATGTTGCCATATAGCTCTCTCAACATATTTTTTTCTATTTCAAATTGTCCTGAAAAATCCGTGACTCAATTATAACCCATTACTATTTTTACAGTGCACCTGCAGGTTATAATTCAGTAGATTGCGTAATAGATGGTATAATATTTTTGTTCTACTCAAAAGAACCAGAAAAGTTTTAACATTGCAAAATGCATGCAAGGAACAAAACTGCAGTTTATACATAGAGCTTTAATCACGCTGGCACCATTTTGCTTCGAGAGCTATGAGGTTTTGGAAGTGAAGCCTACCTTTGCAGTGTGTCACACGGCGCTTCCCTTGTGGTTATAGAGACAGAGACAGAAGGGCTAGATAAAGATGTGTTCCAGTATAACAGCCTCACTACACACCTGCTCTACAGGCTGTCCAGGGGCACTCTGCTAGAAGCTACCTCACTTCTTGACAAACCCTGAACCGTATGCTGTTCAGCAGGTGAGGTCATTACAGACAAAACCCTTTTCTTCCACCTAGAAGCACTGTTCAGTCCCTTCATCTTTCAGAAGTAATTAAGCTTTATTATGCAACTACATGCTAACAGCAACTAAAATATCAAGTATAACTTTCCTAGAAATAATAATTTCAGTAAGAATTTTGCCCAGGTAAGGAGTGTAGAAGCAGTATAACGTGTTTAATTACTGACATTTATCTATCGGGGAAGTGCTGTAAGAAAAACTATTCCGAACACCTTCCAAACACTTGTACCATGTAAGCAATATTATGCAAGAACTGCAAATTCAGTGTGAATCCTTAAGACTTCTTTTTCTGAAACAACTGTTTTCAGGAAAGGAATGTAGATTGTTATTGTATCGTCACAATGTATTTAAATACTCAGTTCTATATATTCCTAAATTCAAAACCAGTTATGCTCTAAATCTTGAAGATGGCTTAAGGGCTTTGTCAGATGCTGATCAATCCATTTGGTAAACTAGGGATTTTCTTCTTCAGCTTAATGCAAGATACTGTTACAGAACTATAAACAACAAGGATATGATAAAATTGATAAAATGAGCCATTTTCTGCCTTCCTTATTCTATTGTAATGAAGGACTTATTTTAAATCCATGTTTTTTCAGGACAAAAATTACTTAGGTGTAGGATTCAGTTTCTTATCTTCATCAAGGACAAGGACCAGCTCTTGCACTAATACGTCATAGTTTGCTTTTGAAATCTTTTAATAAAGATAACACACAAGAAAAAAATATGACTGTTAAACTCAAGACAGATCTCCAAAACCATAGCTTCAATACACCTTCTTTATTTGTAATCTGACAAGTTATATTATAAGGCATTGAGATAGATATGGAATTCCTTAAAAGGAGCCATCTAGTACAGCTAATAACTAAATTCATGTGTCATAACTGGAATGTAGTAATACTTCAATTAACAAAACTTTAATATTGCCCCAAAAGGAAGACATACTTGAGGTAAGAAGACAGTCTTTTTCCTCTTTGTCTTCTTACAAAGAATCCTAACTAAATTAAACCCACTGGGCCAACAAAAAGTACAGCAAATAGCTCAAGTTTTCTTTTAAAAACTATAGCTATAAACATTGTCCGTATAGCCTGTAAGTACCATGCTTAGAGTCCCAACACCAGTTCCTGCACATTCACAGATAAAATCTATTATGCTATCACAATTTTTATATGCTTAAAAATGTTAAAAGTTCCTACCTGCACTGAACATTGGCTCCTTGGGTTTGCTGTAAAAAGAATGAAGAAATTTCTATTTTAAAAAGCTCATACAAAGTATCCACACATAAGGCTGTTAATGCAACAAAATTAAATACATTTCCATAGAAGTAATGATAGAATTCAATTATTTACAATGTAAATCTCGTGGCAGACAAAAATATAAACAGTATTCAAGATGGTTCCATAATGACAAATATTAACACTTTTTTTTTAAAACATTCAGTTCTCTTCGTATTTTTACAAATACAGATTTTCTACTACTACTACCAGAACCTCCCCTCCTACAGCATTAATTGTGGGAGGAAATGGAAATCGGCCTATAGCAGTTGCCTCAAGTTTTGGTTTGCAGTCAATGAAATTTAATGATATCTTTAGGTCTTCTTAGGATAACAAAACTTAGGAGTATATTCTTAAATACAACATCTCTTTGTATACGTGGAGGGAGCTACTGTATGTATAGGTATTTGCTTCATGGATTTGCTCTCCCTGAACTTAAGAAACAAAATTAAATTTGAATGGTGCCTTCTCAACCAAAGACTTTACATAAAAGATGGAACTGCCCAATTGGTTCCTGATGAACTACAGTATTCAGTGAAACCCAGGAAACACATCCATCATGATTAAAGCACCTTCTTTCCCGGTGCAGCACGCAGAAGGCAAGTTAAATCAGCTTGCCTTTTTGTCTTGAGAAAGCTATCAGGGAAAAAGTGAGGGAAAATGCATAAATACATGTGGATAAGGAAGAGACAAAAAAGATGAGTTGCTCTCTGGATAGTACTACCCTGCTACCTTGGTCAGAAAGAAGCAATCTTTCTCAAGAAATAACAGTTGTTTTGTTTTCTTGATCCTTCATTGCTATGTAATTAATCTTGAGGGAGCTGTTTCTGATGAAACAGAAGGGTCATTAAGCTGTATTAAGTAGTTATCTTTTTCCCAGGTTTATATTCTTCATACTCAGTAAATCTTTTGAAATATCAGATTACTACAGCATAGTTCCTAGTGACCCCAAAAGAGTTGAAAACTCTGCATCTTCAGTGGAGAGATGCATGAAAAAGGAAGTATCCACAGAGCTTTGAAATGCAATATCCACATCAGATCCAGAACTACAGTAGGCAGATAAAAAGAAACTAAACTGGTTGCGTACTTGCACAGGGATTTTTTCTAAGCATGAAAGATTCCCTCTCTCTACAAATGAAACTGAAGCCGCAACAAACAACTTGAGTATTTTTCCTTCTTCTTTGACTCCACTGTATTAAAAATAATATATTTATCTAACGATTGAACCAACCAACAAACAAATTCTATGGGGCCCACCTGGTACAGCAGCTTCTCATAATACCAGCCTAGATAATAATCATGCAACAAAATTCTTGCACCAATCTGGCTCACAGAGCCAATCTAAATAAATACCACAATGTGTTACCATTTTTAACACCGAGATTAAATTGTTTTCTTATGAGTGAAGATATTTATAGAAAGTAAGATCTTTATGGGATGCAGCATTAGTCAGAAATAATACATTTCTAGAGACAAGACCTCCCAGTTCTGAATTGTCCACACTGACTTTTTCAAGCTAATGTGAAGGGCTGATTCATTACAGTAATAAAGCAAACCATGTGTACTTTCTAATCATAAAAATCCTAACCAGACACAGAGCTTTGACTGCTCCTTTTCTTTTTTCATGATCTTGAATCATTTCCTACTTACCTAAAACTTAACAAGGACTTACCTCTTGCTCAGAGTGATAGGGAACTGGGACACCTCAGGCTACAGTCACCTCCTCATCCTTTATTTTTAAAGCTATTTGAAAGATCTTTCTAGAGCAATATGGCTTTGCAGAACGGCTACAACTGTACATACAAGTACGTTGAAAAATAGTAATTTCACAATTGCCTTTTTAGATTTCTGACATGCATTCTGCTTTAAGCCTCCTCTAGAGACCAGATATGACAAGAAATGAAAAGGCTGTTAGCAGTTAAGCAATGCTCTCCTCTTCATTCTTACACATGCATAGTTAGCTTCAGGAGGACAGCTTTAGCTCCTGGCATACAAAATCACGCTCACTTCTAGTTCCATGACTCTTGCTCTGTGTTCTGCACAGTTGCCTGCCTTCAGCAGGAATTATGAGGAGGACTTTAGGAAGATTTTACCCAGACTTTTCCATAGGAAAACTCTCCACTGTTACAAGAGTATGAAAAAATTTTAAGTATCTTGGTAAAATCTTAATCCACTTTAAACTATAAACAAAACAATTTAGCGGACAATCATCAATTATGTCTTTTTCTTTTCTTTTCACTTCTCAGCTGTTTTGGAATCAATCTTTTTAAGCTTATAGTACCACTACGTAGCTGCCAGAAGTTGTATCATCTTTGAAATAATCAAAAATTTAATTAATGTTCTCATCTGGTTTCTTTAGTAGCTTTAACATAAAACTAATTTCAGATAAATAGCACCTTACGCAGGTATCAAGTAATGAGGGATAGCTTCAAAACAAAACTGGTAGTAATTTAATCACCTACATTTAGGCTGCTGCGTATTAGTTCACAACAACCTCAGTCAATCTCCACATTGAGGGAAGATGCCAGAGAGATTAAAATAAGTTTTAGAATCGTAGAATATCCCAAGTTGGAAGGGACCCATAAGGATCATAGAGTTCAACAAGAAGTTTTGTGCCCTACCATTACCTCATCAACAGTCCAATAACTCTTATAAAGGCATTAATGCACAGACAGAACAGGTGAAATACCTTATGTAACCTTCATCTACACTGTGTTTCTCTTGCCACATCATCTGAGAATCTCAAAACTATCATCAACAGCTTTTTCTACATAGGGAACTGCAGCAGGACAGAGATCAGGTGTGATGGCCAAAATCTGTCTAGAAAATATGGGAAAGAATCAACTGGCCAAAACATCGACTTCACCGCAAACAATTAATTACCTATATCTTCAAGACAACCTATTCTGAAACTCTCGGAAAATACATTCTCTTTTTGTTACTGTCAGCAAGGAAGAAAAGCACCATCAAGATGCACAGAGATACACGTCACTTCAATCTGCTTCTTTGGATAGTGCCTGCACATGAGTTTATTTCCCTATTTCTCATTCACCTGACTTCAACTGAGACAGTTATTGCTCATAGATCAGCTGGGTGTCATTCCACACGTGTGAGGTAGTGTGCAATCATCTAAATTTGAAAAAAAAAAGATTTGAAGTCTTTTTAAATGTGTATTTTTGACCAACTGGTAGAAGTTTAAAAAAAAACAAATTCCAGTATTTTCTGAATAAGAAACAAATTTAACTGTTAGGGCAGAAGGCAAAAAACCAAGGTGGCCATTCAAGAAACACTACCTTTCACTGTTCTTTTTACCACTGGATGAGCTGCTGGTGGATCCAGTGCGGTTGCGACTCCCTTTGGAATCTCCATAGCTTTCCCTCCGGCCTCCCGGGGACACACGCTCAGCAGAGCTGGTTCTCTTAACAGTACTAAAAAAAAAAGGGAAGTAAGCTTAACAGCAGAACTAAAGTACACACTTTATGAGAAACATTTCTGAGAAATGTATCAAGTAGAAAGCTGGCCATAAAAATAATAACATTTTTCATCAAAAAACAATTTATTAAAGATCTTACATAAGAGTTTTGCTGAATACCCGTTGCAACAGAGACTAACACTTGGTTTGCACAATTATGAAAAAGAACGGCCACATTAACATCAGACATTTGTAACACCAACTTTCCATATCACCTCCCTTTGAATACCACCCTACACCTTAGAATTCTCTCAAGAAGAAAGGACTCAAAGGAAGCATATTACACAACACCAGCAGACAACAGAAAACGTCAAAAGTAGGTCAAAATTTGAGCACTAGCAAGCTAACTAGTATCTGCATTCAAAAGCAATTACACTGTGGTTCAGAGTTAGTTTTAACATACTCCAAAGAAGAACTATGAAAAATATAAGCTAACTCTCCATTCACTTGTCAGAAATATATGCTTTTACACTACATGTACAAATAGATTACATTCCCTGCATCCCCTGATAAGTGATTTCTCAGAGGCTTAACCCTCTCCCACTTTTCAACTATCCCTTTGGCAAAGATGGCTGTAAGGAAGCACCTGCATGACTTTCAGACAGTCAGCTCTCACTAAGAGCCATGAGGCACAACAGGAGCAGTATGACCAAGAGCATATAACATAGGTGACAAACTACTATGGTTTTCCATTAGTTCAAACCACTTTTCTCTAAAGTAAAGCTTCCTGAGGTCAAGGGGAATAGGTGATAAGTGAGCCGGGCTAGGTCCCCCACTTTACTCCTTTCCCTGGGATGCAGCACAGGGCTGGCAGCAGTGCCTGGTATGAGGCAGGTATCACTTCCAAAGTACCAGCTGGATAGGATTTGGTGCTGGCACTTCCTTTCTTCCAGCTCAACCCACTGTCTGCTTTACCCTTTCCAAAGAAAAGACAGGGACATCTATGCACCTTTCCCCACATCCTAACCATGCTCTGTCCCTTCACAAACATTCAGCTATTTCTGCTCCTGCCCTCTAGGACCCACTCTCATTCCAGTCAGTCCCTTTGCCAACCCCAGCCCTGTTACCTTTTACACTCCAGGGTGCTCTGCTTAATACGAGACTCTGTTTAGGCATCACCATGGACTATTCCAGGCATCACCATCAACTTCTAAAAACCACCCCTACCATATTACCTCAGTCAGCTCCTCAGACTGCCCCACTTCATGCACTGTGTAAGAAACAGAGGCATCGACTCTTCATAAGTAAAGGAAGTGAAGCAGACTTTTCTGTGTGGTCAAAACACATAAAACTGTACAATACAGTGGATAGCTCAAGTCACTGCAAAGATGACATTTTTCTGAGAGGAAGCTCCATGCATTCAGGGCAGAGCAGATACATCTTGTGATGCATCTCAGGTGGCTTGACAAAAACCTTTCTGGCATATGCAGTGGTAGTGCAGATATTCAATCTCGTGTTTTTTATTAAAAACAAGCACCACTCAAAGGATTAAGCTGAAACAAAAGTGTTTCTGTGGAGAGAGTGATGTAAGAGAGCAAGCAGACACACACAGGGACAGACTGAACT